>VZTV01053186.1:41290-71520 GCA_013400875.1 Anhinga rufa
CCTGTTTTTACTTTTTTCTATGTGCTCAAAGGCAGCGACCATGCCCCCAACTAACAAGGAATTCTGCCCTCTTCAATATTAAGTTTCAGGTCATGGTAAATTAATACACATTTAAAAGCAAGGAAACATTGTGACTTACCCATATAAAAGAATTGTTGACTTGGTGCCCTTCTGAGAACCACCTTAAAGGGGAAGGAATTAAATCTAAAATTGTAAACTGAGAGCACTTCCACACACTTGTCTGGACAATGGGGCTGCGAAGTAAGGTGTCGTTAATTAACCCAGTGGCATATCCAGTTTAAAATGAGCAGTGAGTGAAGTTACTCTGGTTTTATCCTGAGCTTACCGGCTGGTGAATGGGACTTANTTACGAGTGGATGCTACGAGTGGATGTTCTTCTAAGGGGATCACAGTCAACACACGGCTTGTGGTGTTGTCATTCACGTTGTCCTCTTCAACAAGTCTGTGTACTTGCTGATGTTTTCTGGAACTTTGCTGTGCCTTCTGCTTTGTGAAAGCCAATGGTGGGCATTAAAATCACCTTGATTTGGGCCACTAGTGTTTTGTGTACATTAGAAGTTGCTGTAGCAGTCCAGCATCACCACACTTCTATCGCACAAACTTGCTACAAGTTTTGAAAATGGATTTAAACAAAAAAAAAAACCCAAACCAACCAAAACCAAAAACCAAACAACAAAAAACCAAGCCTCCTCTTGTAGCAAAGATGTGTCCAGAGTTTGAAGACTCCCATCTGTGAAAATCGTGGTTGCAATTCCTGAGCTTGTCTGTGTATTTACCCGGTCGACTAGGTGGTTGAGTTTTGTCTGGATTTTGGACTTTGTTCTGACTGCATTTTTGCATGCGCTCTGGAAATCTGAACTGTCACTATCTACAAGTGCCAAGAGAGAATGGGACTCCTTGCTCCGTCTGTTTGGATTACAACAAAATAGTTGCAACCTGTTCTGCGTGTAGTTTATGAAAAAGACTGTGATACCCGACATACAATCCACGGCTACAGAAGTTCACTAATTTGGGCTATTTGCCAGAAGTCTGATTTGTGTTCTGTGAAATCCAGAAAAACAAGCATTCAGGAGGTTTGATTATAAACTATTTTTTAGAAGTTCCTTGAAGTGCTAACAATGGTTTCCTGCTAACTTAAAAGTTACTTTCTCAAGTGGGTTTTGAGAGGTTACACTCAGTACACTAGCGGCAATAGTGTCTTGTGGGCTTCTTTTTTCTTCTTTTTTTTTTTCCTTTTTCCAAAGCTTTGATATGCAAACAAAATAACCTAACGTGTTCCTTTTTTGTGTGATAGACCCACTGTGTTATACTTTGAACTGAGTATCGATTTTCCAGATTAAGTTTTTGTATAAACAAAAAAATCCCAAGCCAAATCCCTTGGTGTTTATAGTGGCAACCAAAAAGAGAGGTCTGTATTTCTGGGATTGGTAATCCCTTTATTTAAAAAGCTTAAAATATGTTTTTGTTGTACTAAACTTCTCAGTTTCTTCTTATTACTCCAGGCTCCTGCATCAGAGAAGCTCCCTGTTATGTACCTTATGGATTCCATTGTCAAGAACGTTGGAAGAGAGTATCTTACTGCATTTACTAAAAACCTAGTTGCAACATTTATTTGTGTATTTGAAAAGGTATATACACTTTCAGAAAAGTTCTGTATTCTAAGCAAAATTTGTTCCTGGAAAAATAAATACATGCTTTCAATTTCGGGTTTTCTTGGGTGGTCAACTATACAAATTGATTGTATTTTATAAATCTCAGTACTGTATCTATACTCTGGAAGATTATACCTGCTGCTGTCAAGCGTGTAAGTTATATGTTAGCTGAAAGATGCAGAGACTTACTTAATTTAATTTGGTTTGTAAACATCTGTAATTTTCCTATCCAGGCAAGTTTTTACTTAACAGTATTGTGGTTACTGATTGCTTACCTGGATGGACTTTCTGCAATGTGTAGACTAGTTAATTACAAATTGTTGGTTTATTTTTAAGATGGTCTTTATACCAAGAATAGACTGAGAACCAATTTCTTGTGGATTTCTCAGAGCTTCTCCTGTAGTTAGATCTATCTGATTTACTTAATTCATGATGCATAAAATAAGTGCTTAAAACTGTGAAGAGTGAGTAGCACTGACACCTGATTCTCTCCTGGTGGTCTGTGATTTGAAAAAAATGCTAGGGGGGGTATGGGTCTTAGAAAGTATTGCTATATGATGTTCTAAATACATGTTTTAATCTTACTCAACATTGAAAACTGCTGCCTATATTTTAATTTTTGCTCTTAATTAAACCCAGTGAAGCAGTTACGCTTATTCCTCAGTGAGAAAGGCAAATCAAAGTCCAGTTTTTGAAAGGCTGGACTTGAAGAATGGGTTTAAGTTGGATCATAAGTGATGGGTTAAGTTCTGTGGTTTCCTGTATGCTATAAGAAAGCAGCATCTCATATGAATGAGATGAATGGAGCTTTTGCGTATTTATCTATCGTTACATATCAGCAAGGATCTGAGATCGCAGTATGCTTTATATATGGTTTTCAGATGTAAAATTCATGATGAAATAAGGAATAGATTGTAATAATGACCATAGAAGACTTAAACTCTTGTGCATAGCATAGGTAGATACTTAGATGTTTTTTCAGTATTAAACTGTGACTGTTCTTTTACTGAGTTGCATTTAATGTTGCAGCTGAAGCTCTGGATAATAACTCATTTTCAGAGCTCTATAGGTTAACCGTCTAGTTAACTAGAACTATTTAATTAATGTGTACCAAATATGTAAAGTGGCAGTCACTTCTGATAGCTTTATTGGTTGTGTTGAACATACAGGTAGAATTCTGGCACTGACATTGTTACAAATTCTGTTTTATCAGTAAATGGTCACTAGGATATCTTTAGACACTTGAAGTCAGAAACTTTTGCTCAGTAATTTTTGCACCTTTTGCAGTGAACTTCATACTCTCTCACTGAAAAAATACATAGAGGCACCCCCCCAATAGCTAAGTATGAATTTTTTGTTGAAGTTCCTGCTCCTCCCTGAAAGAACCTTCAAACTTTTCAGACTATTCTGTGTCTTGCTGTAACATCTTAAAAATAAAACTGCAGCAAAAACCATCCACATAGTCAATACTTCCTGTGTGAATTGGGATATTGACATTAGGACAGCTGCATATATTTTGTCCTTAGATGTTTTTTGTTTATTGTTTAATTGAACTACTCAAGTTATGACTAAATTTTGCTTTACTGCAGATTTCTAATTTACCTGTCATGAGACAATCCAAACTAACTGTTTGTGAAGAGATAAAGTGGACACTGGTCCTACAAGTATGCTTGATCTGTGGCTCACAGATGGGTCTAATTTTGCAGCTGAACTGAAATATAATTTACTTCATTTTAGTTAATACCCCTTTTGTTGAATTTGTTGGGGAGAAAATCCTTCAGTGACTAAAGAGCTGAGCAAAATACCTTCTCTGTTCACAAAGTTTGTTGTTCCCTGATTTGTTTGTCATTGTTTTACTCTATTCAGCACAAACACTTGACTAATGTATTGTCTCAGAGGCTGTTGCCTTTCAATATTTTTGTTACTGTATTTTTTCCACAGAAATTGGGCAAGTAAAATGAGAATTTTGGTAATGGAAAAGTTGAAAGAAAATTCTCAGAGCATGGTAATACACAATAAAACCTTCAAATGGCCTTGAAACAATTCCACATTTGAGCTTCTGTTACTGATTCCGTTGGTATAGATGTATGATCTGCACTGCTTATAAATTCTGTGTAGCAAGTTCAGTGTGTTAAAATGGCAAACTGTTGACAGAAATAGGAAATAAATGAAATCTTAAGTTCTACAGAAAAGTTTAAGAAATTGTTTTATATTAACTTAACAAGCCATAGAATTGTTTTATTGTTTTAGGTGGATGAAAATACTAGGAAAAGTTTATTTAAATTACGCTCCACATGGGATGATATTTTTCCTTTGAAGAAACTATATGCACTTGATGTCAGAGTCAACTCATTAGATCCTGCTTGGCCAATTAAACCTCTGCCCCCAAATGTGAATACTTCTAGCATCCATGTGAATCCTAAGTTTTTAAATAAATCGGTAAGTTTTTATGCCTACTGTATGAACAGATGGTAATACGTGTAGTTTTCATTGTTTGTATGCTGCATTTTGTCAATTTAGTATATTAAGAATAAAGTATCTGAACTTTGTAAACAGGTAAGAGGAATTTCCAAATTCAGAATCTGGTGGGTTTGAGTTTTATATTACAAAACTGTATTCTAGATTCTGGAGCACTGATGAATTTGTATTAAATGATGTATGCCTGTCACAGCAGGCAAATTCTAGTGGGGCAAAAGTTTTAAATTGTTTTATTTGTATTTTGCACTAAGAATGCGTTTATAACTGCTGTACAAACAGTCCCAGTACTGCATCATGATAACAGTTAAAGGAGATGGAGTTACTTGATTCCATCAGGATTTTAAATGTAACTTTTTTTATTCTGTTTTTAGCCAGAGGAATCTACTGCACCTACCTCTGCTGTCACTTCTGGTGCCTCTACTCCTCCAGCTGTTCCTGAAATACAAAAGAATTTGACACAGGAGCAACTGATAAGGCAGCAATTGCTTGCAAAGCAAAAGCAGTTGCTAGAACTTCAGCAAAAAAAATTAGAGCTGGAGCTGGAACAGACTAAAGCACAGTTGGTGAGTAGGATAGTTGATGAAAGTTTCATAGTTGGGTCTCGCTTTCTTTTGGACAGTATTTAGCTGTACTGGTAACTGTAGTATGTTATTTTTTCCTCCTGTTAGGCAAGTGTAGCTATTTTAGGACTAGAGCAATGCAAGTTGATCTCAGGTTCTAAAACAGTGTTTGTTACTCAAAAACCTTAAGAATTGCACTCAAAATAGAGATTAAAAAAAAAGTGAAGTTCTTGGCTTTTTGTTTTTAACTTCTCTCCAGAATGATACCTCCCTATGATCCTAGTCTTCCACCTCTTCTTGTGGCTCACAGCAAGTCAGGCTTTTTCAAACATATTTGCTCTTACAGAACAAGGAAACCTGATCGTTGGAAATAAAGTCAGTTTCCTCATTAGGGCAGGTTGGTTTGACGCCATTGTCTGAAGGTGGTAGTTAAGCTGTATTCTTTTACATTCATAATTGAAAGTCTTGCGTTGTTGACAGTTGATACCAAAATAAAGAGATCTTTGAAGTGTAGAAATACAAAAATTATATCAGGTACTTGGCAGCTTAGTTGCCTTGAGCATGTGAAGATGTAGAAGAACTAATGTTGTAATGAGAACATATGCCTAAATTACATATTTTGCAATATTGACTCCCTAGTACTGACTTTGTATTGTATTTTAATTTGGCCTTTTGTAATGGTACTGCATTACTTCAGCGCTTGTAATTAGCAATTAATGGGTCATTTTCAGTTAAATGGCTGAATCTCATCACTTGCAAGATGTTTCTCTTTGTAGTTTTGGTTTCAAGACAAAATACGACCATCTCTGAGGAGTTCTCATGCAGATTAATGCTGGATTTTTTCATATTTCAGGCTGTATCTCTTAGTGTTCAGCAAGGGTCATCTACTATAGCTTCAGTTCCAGCACCTTCCAAGCAACACATGTCTCCTACACCTCATATGACAGTTAAACCACCTCATCAGACTGCTGTGCAATCCGAAAAGAACAAACCATCCCCAAGTCCTCCACTTCATGATATCAAAATAGTAAATAGGGATCCTCGACTTAATAGGATGGCTCAACATTCTTCTCATGCTAAGGATCAATCTCATAGGAAAGAATTTCCACCGAGCACGACCGGTCAGTCTGATACTAAGGCAAACAAAACAACACAGGCTGAAAAACAGAACTCAACAAAGCAAGAAAAATTGAAAGCAAGTGAAAAAACGCAGAAGAAAGAACTTGACCAGTCAGAAGCAAAATCTAAATCACCATCCCCTTTAAAAAATAAGCTACCCAATACTAAAGATACTAAAACCCAGGAATGTGAAAGCACAAAAGTATCTGAAATTAGTAAGCGGGATCCAAGACTGAAAAGACATCTTCAGGATAAGTCAGAGGGCAAAGAGGAGGAGGTGAAAGAAAAGAGGAGAAGTACAGAGAAAAAAGAAAAAGAGGAACATAAGACATGTGAACATAGGCCAGTAGGCAGCAGAAATAAAGTAATTAATGGTGCTGTTCAGAAACAAGACACGACTACAGAGGAGTCAGAAAAACAGGGTGGAAAACAAGGGAGATCAAGTAGTAGAAAACGATCACGATCACGCTCTCCTAAGGCACGGTCACCATCTACACATTCTCCAAAAAGACGAGAGAGGAGATCGCCCAAAAGGAGGCTTAGGAGTTTATCTCCCACTTCATCAACTCCTAAAATTGGGAAGATACGTCAGATAGGCCCTAAGCAGTCTCATGTTGAAGAAGGCACACAAGCAGCAAGAGATGAAAGAAATTCTAGTAAGAGAAATGTTAAACAAGAGGTGCGAGATCCAAGGAGAGTGAAAAAAGCCGCAGAAGACAGGCCCCAGGAAACAGCAAGCCAGCATTCTACAAAAGCTTCTCCTGATCCAAAGGAGAATGCAGAAAACTGGCAAGGATCCAAATCAGGCAAGAGGTGGAAATCTGGTTGGGAAGAAAATAAAAAGTAAGTTACTATCTTTTAAACAACAACTGTTTGAAGTCAGTGGAAATTCTACTGTTGACTCCAGTATAGTCAGCTTTGGGAGGCAATGTTCAGATTGTTAAAATTGATAAGTTTAACTTATATTAGTGAGATATGGAAGTTGTGCATACTTAGATTCTAAGGCGATAGTGATGTTTTGCCATGGTCGGTTCTAACAGGAATATAACAGTTGTGTCCTGAATAAAGATGTAATCTGTATTGAAAATGTATTCTTGCTTTCAGCTCGCAGCAGAATGAAGAACACCAAGCACTTGGTAAATCCCCTCACCAAAGACACCGAGAAAACTGGCCTGCTGGCAAAGGAATTCTGTCACCCCGAGCACCAAAGCAGCAGCACCGGTTAAGTGTGGATGCTAATTTACAGATTCCCAAAGAACTGACCTCTGCAAGCAAGAGAGAATTACTTAAGAAGGTAATATTAATAAATCTGTCTTCATAGAAGTGTCCTGGGTATAGATTGCTTTTCTTTTCTTTTTAGAAGTCTAAACTTTTAACTTTACATTACAGGCCAATGAACGCTTAACATCTGGTGAAATAACACAAGATGAGTTCCTCATGGTAGCTCATCAGATCCGACAGTTGTTCCAGTATCAGGAAGGAAAGCACAGATGTAATGTCTGGGATAGCCCTACAGAGGAAAAATGTGGTTTGAAAAAGAAACCTCTTCTGTCAGATGCAGAACTAACATACTATGAACATAAGGCTAAACTGAAAAGAACACAAGTTCAGCATTCATTGTCAAGGCTAGATCTGTTAGATCCTGATATTTTGGATTATCATTTGCCTGATGCATTGCTTTCTGGAATAGAATGTGAGCAAGCAAAAGCCAAGCGTGGCGTACAGTTTGACAGAAAAGAACCATTTGGAGAGAGATCAAGGAGACACTCTCCTGTCAGTGGCACTAATAGACCTTTTGCTGATAACCTCTCGCCGCTTGAGGGTCGACGAAGATTGGAGGAACAAAATGCTACTAAAGGAGCAAGAGGTTCCAAGAACTTTGATCCTTACGACAGCTGGGGAGAAACAGAAGAATTTAGAGACGCTCTCAGGCAACAGGGGAAAAGCACAACAGAGTTCCAGAAAATAGATGGTGATGCCATCTGCAGATTTGATAATCGTGAAGAAAGACAGCTTCTTGGGCAAGCTGGTATGTGTTTTTGCTTTATTTTGCAGCTGTTAAATAAATGGAAGCAGTTTAGTGAGTGGCTTTCTGATTTGTTCTGGTTTTTTTAGGCGTTCGAGAGGAACCAAGATCACCATTCAGTGAACGTTTCAAAAGAGCTAGGTATGAAGATCCAGAGAAAGCACCATTTCCAGAAAGTCCAGGATCAAGATTTGGAGGCATTGAAGCAAAGCAGAGGATAAGTGCACTAATGGAAGATAGACCTCTGTTTGATGGCTCACCTAGACAGGCTGCTGCAAGGGTTGGGGTAGATGGACAAGGAAGTCCTTTTGTTGATGGTCCTGCTGCTGGTTCAAGTTCCAGAATTGATGGGCCACCTGGACAGGCTGCTCTGAGGTTTGAGGGGCCTTTGGTGGGGGCAGGTGCATCTCAGTTTGATGGACCACTGGCAGGAGCAGGGGGAGCTGGAGCCCTAAGATTTGATGGGCCACCAGGGCAGCTGGGAGGGGCCCTGAGGTTTGAGGGACCACCAGGACAGGTTGGTGGAGGAGGTCCACTGAGGTTTGAGGGACCTCTTGGGCAGATAGGTGGGCCTTTGCGATTTGAGGGGCCTGCAGGGCAGCCTGTAGGTGGTCCTAGATTTGAAGGACCTGGAGTTGGTCTCAGGTTTGAAGGTCCCCGTGGTCAGCCTTCAGGTGGTCTCAGGTTTGAGGGACCTCATGGTCAACCTATGGGGCCTCGAGGTCAACCAGGGGGTGGTCTCAGGTTTGAGGGACCCCATGGTCAGCCCTTGGGGCCTCATGGTCAGCCAGGGGGTGGCCTCAGGTTTGAGGGGCCACATTTACAGCCATTGGGGCCCCATGGTCAACCTGGAGGTGGCCTCAGATTTGAGGGGCCACATGGTCAGCCTATGGGGCCACATGGACCATCAGGTGGTGGGCTCAGATTTGAGGGGCCGCATGGACCATCAGGTGGTGGGCTCAGATTAGAAGGACCACATGGTCAGCCAGGTGTAGGTCCTAGGTTGATTGATGGACCAGTGCACCAGGGAGCTGCTGGACTTAGATTTGATGGTCCTCTGGGTCGGGCTGGGCCAAGATTTGATGGTTGTCACGCATCTGGATTTGATGGCCAGCCTGGACAGCTCTCTCTCTTGCAAAGATTTGATGGAATTCATGGACAGCCTGGTCCGAGATTTGAAAGGGCGCCTGGACAACAGGCACAACCACGATTTGATACAGCCATACCTCAAAGATTTGATGGACCTCACCAGCCAGCCTCTAGATTTGACTTGCCCCTTGGCCTTCAAGGTGCACGTTTCGAAAATGTAGCTAACCATCCTGCCTCAAGACTAGAAATGTCACCATATGGACAAGGTGGTCCGTTTGTTGAACACCCTGGCCAGGGCTACAATGGACCATCTCATGGGATGCAGTTCCAGAGGCCTGATATATTTGATGGTTCGCCTGGACCAAATTTCAATGGGCCAGCTGGCCCGGGAGCACAGAACTTCCCATTGAGAGCAGCTGGACATTACTTTGATGAAAAAGGTCTTCAGGGTCCTCAATATGGGAACTTCAATAATATGCCAATGGGAAGTAATCAGGTAAGAATTGATTGTATCAAATGGTTTGCTTGCAGAAGTATTTTTGTGTAGAGAATTAGCAGTTTTTCCTCCTTAAAAATTTAAGATTTTTCTGAAGAGCTGACAGACTGTGAGCCAGTTTCAAGCTAAAAAAGTCACCCTTCTTCAGTAGTTCCTAGTTAATTTAAGAAGGACACGCTTTGCTGTTTTTTAAGAATTTTTTTTTAATTAAACGAAATACTGGATCGTCATAATCACTTTGTAGCTCAGAATATGACAGTGAAATTAGTATTTTTAACTTGAAAACAAAACTAGGTAATTGGAAGCCTGTGGTGTTTTCATTAGACTTGCACAAAAGTTAATTCTATGTAAAGCATTAAAGATAATGTGAGTATACATGACTAATTTTTCTAAGTGGTATATAATTAGAATGGACCAAAGTAATTCTGTTGTCTTTTTGCAGCTGTTGCTACTGGTGAGAAGCCAGTTTTAAAGAGAAATCCAGTATAACTTGGGGAAATCGAGAAAGAAATGGACACTGTTGAACTACAGTCTTTTAAAATTATCTTGGCACCAGCATGCTTTATGAGTTCAGTTGTCTTTGCTGTTGCCTGTTGAAAATGTTCTCTTCAAAGGGGAAAATGATACTGTACATCAGTGAAAATGATGGCATTTCTTTTAGTAGATTAGAGATGTTAGAGGGCTTTTTTCATTGGGGGGTGTCATAATTGAACATGAAGAGTTTACTGATTGAACAAAAGGAGGTAATGTGTCCTGCTAACCTCTAATGGGATAAAATTTTAAACGATACAGACTCTTTTTTTAAATCCAGAAAGTAGTCAATTAGGGGTAAAAACCTTTTTTATTACAAGTGTGGTATAAAAACTGCTTTTCTATCTGAAGCTTACTGTAGCTGGTTTGCTGAAAAATCCTGCTTTCAGGATGTGTTTTGTATAGCGGATGCTATTTCAATTCTTAGATAAGAATTAATAATGGCATTTGTTAATAGACAAGAGTTTCTCGAATTTCTTTCTGATGAGCTCTATTTTGGTGAATCAGAACAATTTAAAAGGAACTACTGTGTGTGGAAAATGTGACTGAAGGCTCAATAGGTAGAAGAAATTTTTATTTTTAACTTAAATGTTAGCTAAAGTGAGTACGTGTTCTGAAATTTTTCTAATGGGAAATGAAAATGAGGGAAATGTTACATAGTGATTCGTGGACCTTTCAATAACAAACTGACATAGGTCACTCTTGGAGGGAGTTTAATATATATGGAATTCTGAAGAAATGTCTAGAAAATTTAAAAAGTGTATAATCGCATTACTATACAAAAAATACTTCAATGTTTACTTTCACAGGTTTCTCTCATGTCTGGTCAGCCAGGGCCTTATGGCCAAGGTCAACAGTATTTGCCAAATCCTGGAAGTTTTGTTCAGAACCCTGCAGGTGTGTAACAAAATAATCAACTTCCTTGTATTTCTTTTGG
This sequence comes from Anhinga rufa, assembly GCA_013400875.1. Lineage (NCBI taxonomy): Eukaryota > Metazoa > Chordata > Aves > Suliformes > Anhingidae > Anhinga > Anhinga rufa. Next base: position 52,200 of record VZTV01053186.1, read on the forward strand.
ATCGTTCTTTTTGGTAGTGGCCACAAAAATGAACCTTTTGTAATGTCCTGGTGTTCCAGGTCTGTGTGGACTAAGGGAAGCCTCAGTGAGGTGGCCGTAGGTGTGGTTCTGTAGTACCTTTGTCTCTTTAGGGGTTTCCTTCAAACAGTGAAGGCTTCATTAGTTTTCATGAACCATTTGGTTTTGATATGTAGTTGCGCTAAAGAAAAAAAACTTTGGTCTGCTTTTCTGGAAGGTACCAGTCTGTAGGTCTGGTTTGGGTTTGCCAGGGTATATAAACATGCCCAGTATATGAATTGTTAGTAATGAAAAGCTTCTAAAAGGTCATAAATGGTTAAATAGGTGATGAAATTGATTGGTCCTGGTGAAATATTCAAGCATAAAAGGAGGAAAATACTACATTTTAATAAAGAGTATCCAGTATGCGCGGGCAGCCAGCTTAGATAGCACTTCAGAATATGTTACGAAGGAAGCTGGTGCAAGGGAAGAAATTAGCCAAGGACTAGACATAAAGCAAAGAGAGTTGATAAATAATTTGAAATAAATAATGGAAGAAACAGGAGTCAGAAGGAAAAACAAGTTGTGAAATAACACTGCTCAAAGTGAAGTAAATTTCTGATGCTAACCTTTTGCTCCATGCATGTCAATGTTTGTCCCTAGGAGCCCTTCCACATTCATATCCTGATAACCACCTTGGACAGCTTGATGTCAATGAACTGTTTGCTAAACTGCTGTCAACAGGGATCCTCAAACTGTCCAAAACGGATTCCACTTCAGCACGTATGTAGAACCGTTATGTTCTAACTACTCAGTTTATCCACAGCTTAAGTGTAAAGCTAAGTATAAGAACTTCTGTGAACTCCTGCATGTTTTTTTTTTAAACTGAACTTTGGTTTTGGGAAGGGATTTAGTACATATGATGGATTAAATTCTTAGTATCTTGTTTAATTTGTACACTTCAGCTATCCAGAGTAGTCAGTTCATCTTTGGTGCTGTGCCTGGGTCTTGATTATAATCAGATTCTTGTCAGTTTCTGAATATTTCTGTGTCTCTGAAGACTGAATTTAATGCCAAAGACTGAGGTGAAATACTGTTTCCCTAAATTGAAATTGAGTAATTTACAGTATCTTGTGTGCCTTTTTAAAAATTGTGTTAGAAGATTACTGACTTAACTATTGCACACTTGTATTTTAGCATAGTCAGATCATATTTATTAATAATTTGAATAAAAGTATCTTTCAGGAGCATGTCAGTTTCTTTCTGATGACGTAGTGAAATGTTGATAAAACAATACCTTTATGCTTTCTAGAAGTGAATGAAACATCATCCCAGCCAGCTGCTGAAGAGGAAGATGATGACCAGAATGAAGATCAGAATGTTCCAGACCTCACTAACTTCACAGTTGAAGAACTTAGACAGTGCGTATAGTAGAATGAGTTTACAGTGCAGTAAGAATAATGACACGGTAGTATCTAGATAGTTAGTCCAAGACAGCTGAGAGCTTTTAAAAGATTGTATGTTATTTTGTGACTAAGAGGACCTGCAGTTTTTGGTGTTAGTCTTGGAGAATTTGAGGGAAGAAAAAGAGGGAAATTTAATCTGGGAAAACTACCTTTACACAAGTTGCATGTTGTTAGCTAAGCGGCAAGGTTGTGATATGCATTGAAGTCATTGTTTCTTCCTTTGTTACTACTAATTTTGCCACCTTTGCAAAGCTGAGACAAATGCAAGCGTTACCGTTTTATGCTCTATTAGGAGATGACGCTAGTAGGCATGAAACACAACACTAGTGTGTTTCTTGTGAATAGTTAATATGAACCCATTGTTTGTTATTTGAATGTTTCAATTGTGTTACAAAAATCAGGAAGAATTTAGATATATTGCACGCTTTAACCTTGCAGTAGATTCATGCTTTTCCTCTACTCATGTAGGCATATGAAGCAACACTCTGAGAAACTTCTCACCTGTTTTCTTTTAAAAAAAAAGTTAAGACTTTTTTTCCCCCTCCCCTTTTTTTAGGCGTTATGATAGTGTTATAAATCGACTATACACTGGAATTCAGTGTTACTCCTGTGGAATGAGATTCACTACTTCACAGACAGATGTTTATGCGGATCATTTAGATTGGCATTATCGTCAGAACCGGACAGAAAAAGATGTTAGCAGAAAAATTACACACAGAAGATGGTACTACAGTTTAACAGTAAGTAATACACTGGGTGTCTTGATAAATTACAGGCTGATTCTGTGTTTTACTTACCTTTGTGCTGTAGGATTGCATTTGAAATGTACATCATCACAGGAGTTGGCATTTGGTAAACAATGATGTCTCAGATATTTCAAGTAGTTCTCAAATGCCCGTCAAAACACAAAAGGCAATTATATGATGAACAATAAACAGTTTGAAGCTATTGGTACTGTTTTGGTCGCACTGAGAATGGAATGGAATTTGAGGGATAGTAGTTTTTCTGGAAAAAGAATTTTTGAAATGTAGCATGAGAAAGTGTGCACTGTGCTAATGCTGCATGTGAGGAGCATTTCAGTTTTAATGAAGTGAGATTTATTAAATATGGTACTTTGGGGATCTCTTTTTTCCTTTTTTTTTCTCTTCTTTTTTCCTGAGATTTATTTTTTGAACATTTCTGGCTATTTGTCAGTAAGTGTGAATGAAAACTTTTTTCCTTAGGACTGGATTGAATTTGAAGAAATAGCTGATCTAGAGGAGCGTGCAAAAAGCCAGTTTTTTGAAAAAGCTCATGAAGAGGTTGTATTGAAGACACAAGAAGCTGCAAAAGAGAAGGAGTTTCAGAGTGTCCCTGCTGGACCAGCTGGAGCAGTTGAGGTAAGTTTCAGCTTGCTTCCATTAGCCCAGAGGCTGAGAATGATCTAATACTTCAAAAACGCTTACAGCATTCTTTGATACAGTGGGCGCTACGTAGACTGAAGTCTTGTCCTCGACCTCTGAGCAGCCACTTGGTAGCTGGTGTATTTGTGTATGTAATGGTTGTTTCCCAGTGGCAGACAGTAGTATACATCAGCTGTAGTTAACAAACTTCACACCCACTGGCATTCCATCGTTTTAGCAAAATTGAAATGGGGAAAGTGTGTTAATAATGCTTCCATATAAAGAGTAAATAGAGCAAGTGAATTGGAAATGGTGCTTTGTCATTCAAATAGTGATTGGGTTTACTGGGTTTTTGATACTTCTACACAGAAGTTTCTTTTTCAGTAGGAGAGCGCCGTTAGGACAAAGAAATAGATCAACTTAAACTAAACAGTAGATCTGTATTTTGGTAGATGAATTGGTGTAGTAATCAAATACAAATGTTGGTAGAATTACAGTTTAGTTCTACATGCTAAGCCTCTTAAGAAACTAGCTATTAAGCCATGAAGGTCTTTGTTTTAATTTTAAAAAGTACCTTTTGTGCTTTGTTAGAAGTACTATAAAAATGTTAATACTTAATCTGAAAGTTCTGGCTTTTTAATTTGAGACTCCAGGTTAAGGGCAAGAGTGAAGACAATGCCATAAAGAAAATTAATTAAATCCCTGTACTGGATTGTCTTCCATGACAGTTAAAACAGCATTAGATTGTTACAAAGTGTTTTGCAGAGGCTTCTTATTTAAAGGGCAAAGCTTATATTTCTCAAGTGACAACAGTCTTCAAGGCTAGATGATGACCATTGCTCAGTCTGCAAACTATACTCAAATAATTTTTGATAAAAGTTCTCTGAAGTTATTTTTAGAGTGTGGAGGAAAGATCATGTTGTAGTCTTGTACCTTAATTTAAAAGAACCTTGTTTGACTGTTACTAGGTTCTTGAAGTTCACGTGTTCAGTAAATTGTTGGAATAATCTTGTTTCTCTGTTACTCCAATAACTTTCCAGAGCTGTGAAATTTGCCAAGAGCAATTTGAACAGTATTGGGATGAGGAAGAGGAAGAGTGGCACCTGAAGAATGCTATCAGAGTAGATGAAAAGGTAATCTGATCTTATTTACATGTGATACTTATTGACAGTAAAAACCAGGAAGAATTATAGCAAAAAAAAAAAAAGGAGGGCCAAGTGCTTTTTCTCTCCAGAAGGATTCCCATGGTCATTTTCCTGGCTTCCAAGTACATAAGTATCTCAGCCTTTGGAAGTGCATGAAGTCCTGGTATCGTTAGCGTACGCTCATGAACCTTCCCTTATACTGCAGTGCTGAAAGAAAGATGAATGTCTCTATATATGGGTGTAGGTATTAGTTCAATTATTTCTGTATGCAGCTGTACACAAATAATTCCCAACACGTAACCAGGCTTCTATCATTCCCAGCACTCACCAGGCTTCTGTATGAACTTTTCCTAAATAAACATAAACAAAATCTTTCCCCACTCATATTTGACACCATACTTGGCCTGCTCATACCATTGTTTTTCTAGATACATTGTGTGACGTGTAATTGGCACTGTTCTGTTCGTAACCAGTGATCCAGCTATAATCACACAGAATCACAGAATTCATTTTTATGTATTTAAATGTGTAATGATTCTTTTTCAGATTTACCATCCATCTTGCTACGAAGATTACCAAAATGTAAGTGAATCCTTCTTCACATTTTTTGAAGCGTTTTGCTTTCAGTTTGTTTGCTCGATCTCTGACTTTGCAGGGAGCAGTTGTGTTCAGAACGTGCTACCCGTTTCTCTTGCCCATGACTAAAGACTTGAAGGCCTTGGGCATGGCAAGTTTATAATTCAGAATTAGCTAAGGTGTATTTCTCGTCGTGATGTGCTGTCACAGCTCGTGTGTCATACATGACTAAAGCAAAACCATGGTTTGAAAACTCATCACGCATTTATTGTTGAGTAGCGTGCGTAATCTTAGGAATTTGCAAAAATGGAGTAAATAGGTGCTGGTGTGTCTGTGATGTTTTTAGTGCTTTGAGGGTTACAGTTCCCTTGGGGACACCAGGGAATAGGTTATAGTAATGAGTTAAGCATTTCATCGCTGCTTGGATGATACCTTTTCAAAGTAATTGTGAAAAAGTAATGCTATTAAAGAATAGATTTGTTTTCTTAAGATCTTTATAAAGTAGGAGTTTGGATTTTGAGTGCCTGACTATCACTGTGTTTGCATTTTGATAAAGAGTAAAAGGGATAAGAAGCTAAAAATGGTTATTTTAATGTGTTAACGCTACATTGACTTTGACTTTGCAGACATCATCATTTGATTGCACACCATCTCCCAGCAAGACTCCTGTAGAAAATCCACTAAATATAATGTTGAACATTGTTAAACAAGAAACACAAGAGTCCTGTGACTCGCCTAAAATCAAAGAAGAACCTGATGACACCCCTACTGCCTGTGCAGAAGAGAGCACACCTGCATCTACAGATATTAAAACAGAACCTGATGAGTCTGTTTAAATGAACAGAGGTATGATTTTTTTTTTTACAGAAGAGCTGCTGTGTTAACTCTGGAAGGCAAATACTTTTTATATGAAATAAAAATGTTCCACTGAGGCAGGGCCTCAACTACTGTTTGGTTAATAAATACATTTTTGTATTTGAATTTCTTATTGCCTGCACAGTTTCAGGTGTCATTGTGTGAAAGTTCTGTAGATGCGTGAAAATTTAATGGAATGAAACGGTATATGTAAAAATGTATAATTTTCACTTGTGGAAATGTAAATTATAAATAAAAGATATTTTTGCTATATATGGAGTGTAATGTTTATGCACACCATCAAATGAAGACAGTGTTTCTGTACTTTTTTCAGTTTAAATGGAATTAAAAAGAACTTTTGCTCAATAAGATTCAGAAAAGTGAAATAAATAACTTCCTTCACTTATCCCATAGGTGGGTTATCAAGGGAAGCAGTGCAGGAATTTCTCAGACAGACAACCCTACATTTCTTTTCTTTTTAAACTTATTTGAACAAACTTACATATCCAGATATTAAAAAAAAAAATAAAAAAAAAACAAAACCAACCAAACAAAAAAACCCACAAAACACAAAAAATCCAAACAAAAAAACCCCACCCTAAAAGACAGTTCTGGGTATAAGGGGAGACTTTAACAAATGAACCAGAGTGCTTGATGTGAACACAAGTGCCAACAAACAATTAACAAACCAGGATGCCTGGTAGTTAAGACATTTTTAATGATTTTTTTTCCATTAGTCAATCACATAAGAATTTAATACAGCTGAACGAACTTTTCTTTACGTTACAGGGGGGAATGAATGTAAGAATGCTCATTTGAAACATGGTTAACACTTTTTTTTTTTGTTGCTTATGACTGGACTTAGATGGTAAACCAGATATCCTGAGATGTTAATATTTCTTAAATGTAATAAATGAAATTAAGCATATATTTGAGTGTGAGTCTCTTCCTTTCAGTAATGGGTTTGTGTGGCTGGCATGTTTGTGGTATTGGAAATAATACAATTGTGTGTCTTGGGACAGTATGCGTTCACTGTTTTATTCACTCTGCCATGTGTATAGTGCATATTTTTAAAGCTGCTGGGAGCAAGGCATAAGTGCTTGAAATCCAAGAGCAATGTCACAGTCCTAGGGTGTTATTCTTGCAGTGAGGATAATTGGGAGATCAGAATTCCCCCTTAGTGTAGAAGTAGAAATAATCAGTTGTGAAGGTGATTTTGCTGTCGGCCGCGATGCTTCTTCCCATCTTCACAACCGGGCTTCAATTAGTTTTTAAGATGTGAATAATTCCTTGACTGTCATGTTAAGGTTGTAGCTATAGTTGTGAGTGCCCTGTTCTAGGTGTCAACCTTGAAAATACCTTCAATTAGAGAAAGTCTAGAGGAACAAAAATACTTCAGAGACGGGTGAGGGATAAGTCAGCCCATGGGGTGGTGTGTGTAGCTGGGGCTGTGCTGCAGGCAGCTACTTCCCTGTTGTTGCTACTTCTTCCTGGAAGAGGGGATGTAGGCTTGGCCCGACGGACAATTTGTCCTGGAATACGGTAAACTTCTCTTAAATCATACAAATTGAACTGCAGAGGAGGCTGAGCAGAGATGTAATGTCTAAATATGTAGAAAGCTATTAGAAGGGAACAGATTACTCCTTTTACTCGGGATAGAACAAAAAGACCTGTAAGTTGCAGCAGGAGGGTTTATGGCAACTTTCTAATGACAAGGATAGTTAAGGTCTAAATGGACCTTACTTGGTCCATGTAATCAATGCACACCTGTAAATCTGATTGGGAAGGGTTTGTCCTGCCTGCAAGCAGGACTCTGGAAATGCAGGGTGCTCTTTTTTTGGTTGCCCCACCAAAGGAACCTGGCTTCCCCCTGGGGCACCAGATGGTTTTGGCTGAGGGGGATGAGGAGCAGCACTATGTAACTGCAGGGGAAAACTCACTTCCCCCTTATACCCTGCGAACATGTGAGTGCAGAGAGGGGACAGATGGGGACTGGCGTTGGATTATCCTGCAGGGAGAGCGTAAAGGGGTTAAATACCTCTTGGTCAATACATCACTGATGGTTTCAGAGATGAGATACTGATTAGTTACACTTCTCCCTGAGGAATGGGGGGGCCTGTGAGAACCTCATGAGGTTCAACAAGGCCAAGTGCAAGGTCCTGCACCTGGATCGGGGCAACCCCCAGTAACAATACAGGCTGGGGTATGGAGGGATGGAGAGCAGCCCTGCAGAGAAGGACTTGGGGGTACTGGTGAGCAAAAAGCTGGGCATGAGCTGGCAATGTGCGCTCGCAGCCCAGAAAGCCAACCGTCTCCTGGGCTGCATCCCCAGCAGCGTGGGCAGCAGGGCGAGGGAGGGGATTCTGCCCCTCTGCTCCGCTCTGGTGAGACCCCACCTGCAGTGCTGCGTCCAGCTCTGGAGCCCCCAGCACAGACAGGACATGGACCTGCTGGAGCGGGTCCAGAGGAGGCCACGAAGATGATCAGGGGCTGGAGCACCTCTCCTATGGAGACAGGCTGAGAGAGTTGGGGTTGTTCAGCCTGGAGAAGAGAAGGCTGTGGGGAGACCTTATTGCGGCCTTCCAGTACTTAAAGGGGGACTATAGGAAAGATGGGGACGATCTCTTTAGCAAGGCCTGTTGTGACAGGACAAGGGGTAATGGTTTTAAACTAAAGGAGGGTAGGTTTAGACTGGATATAAGGAAGACATTTTTTACAAGGAGGGTGGTGAGACACTGGCACAGGTTACCCAGAGAGGTGGTCGATGCCCCATCCCTAGAGACATTATTCAAGGTCAGGTTGGACGGGGCTCTGAGCAACCTGCTCTAGTTGGGGATGTCCCTGCTCACTGCAGGGGGTTGGGCTAGATGGCCTCTAAAGGTCCCTTCCAACCCAAACCGTTCTATGACTCTATGAATGCCATGAAGACATTAGCCTCGGGCTGCCAGAAAGCACCACCCCACCACCCGGCAATGCAAGGTTGCTCCTGCCGCCCTACCCCTTGCGCACTACAGCCATCCACAGGGGGATGTATCGCACCATATTGCGGCTCATAGGGAGGACCCCGTCCTCCGAACAGCCGAGCACCCCTCTGTCCTCTCCCCGAGGGAGAGCGGCCCCGCCGCCCGGCCCCGCGCTCTCCCCTCGCCCGCCGAGGCCCAGCGGCCGCCGCCTCTCCCTCCCGCCCCGCCCGCCATTTTCCTCCTCCTCCTCCTCCCGCCCCGCCACCTCCCCGCCGGGACGGCGAGCCCGGGAGCAGCGCCCGCTGTGCCCATAGCAACCCCCCTGCGGCGCCGGGCGCGGAGAGAGGAGGAGGAGGAGGAGGAGGAGGGCGCGAGGAGTGCGGCAGGCTCCCGGCCGCCGCTGCTGTGAGGGGCCGCCATGCCAGCGGCCGCCGCCGCGCCGCCCCCCCTCCGCCCGGTGAGACTGGTTCGCCCGCGCTCCTTCTTCGTCTTCCCCCTTTCCTCCCCCGAGGGCTGGGGCAGCCCCGTCTGCCCCCCGAGCACCGCCGTGGCGGCCCCGGCGGCGCTGCGGCCCCTCGGCGGCAGCTCTCCCGCCCGGGCCGTGAGGGGAAGCCCCCCCGGCGGCGGCGCCATGGCGCGGGGCGGGACGGCGGCCCCGCTCCCTCGGCGCTGCCTCTCCTCGTTTATTCCACCCGGCATCCCCGCTCAGTGGCACGGGGCTCCACCGGGACCCGCTCACGATACCGAGATTGCTCAGTGTTGGCCAAACGCGCGGGGAAAGGCGGCATAGCGGCGGCGGCCGCCCCAGCCTTGGCCCGCGCTCCCAGGCCGGTGGCACAGGGACCAGCAGCTTGGCCTTGGCTGGGGCTGGCAGCCTCCCCTCGTCCCCTTGAGCTACTGCCAAGATGTGCTGCACAGGGTTGTTTTTGTGTGTTATGTAAATATTTGAAAGTCTAAAAACGTCTCTCCCCCCATTCCGAGTTGTGTTCTTGTTCGCTTAATTTCCCCAATGATTTCTAGGCAGGTACTCATCTCAAAATTCTTTCTACAAAGGACTTTTATCTTAGAATGTCCAATGAGCATTTGACAACAGTTTTGATAAAAAATTGCGCTAAGATTATGGAACCCGTCCTTCGCTTTCAAAATCAACCTATTTTGTACAGAATTCATGTTATCAGCTGTTTACTGAACTTCAGTCCCAGGGCAGCTGCCTTCGGCTTGTTTGCGGTGGCCCGCACCAAGAAGCCGTGCAGCAGCATTTGGTGTCGATCTCCATACAGTCGTGGGTCTCCAGAGGGAGAAGGGAGACAAAATTCACTCTGCTGGTGGGCCTTGTCGTTTGCTTTACTTCTGGAGAAGAAAAAATATGGATTACCTTGAACTTGCTGCGCTGGAACATTTTGCTAAACACATTAGTACGTTGGCAAGTAGTGTAATTGGCCAGATCTTCCTCTGATGTAAGTCTGTATAATTGTGCTGAAGTCTGTAACCCTCGCTTGGCGTAACGAGAAATGGCTCCCTTGTGGGAAAATTATGTCCTGCTGATATTGTCTCTTTAAAAAAACAACTCGAACCACAAAACATACTTATTCTTTGGAAACATGAACTAGATGACCCCCTGAGGTCCCCTCCAACCTGAATTATTCTGTGTTTCTATACTGCTGCTGTTTGTTCAGGCACTATTTTGCAGGATGGAGTCCCGGTTCCTAATTGAAGCCGTATTGTGCAGGGCAGCGACACAGCCTGCTGAGCTGGGGGAGGTGGAAGTGGAGAGATACACAGCCACAAGATCGAGTGGTGTGTCATGGCACAGGGTGTGTTACTGTCAGCCTGGATTACTGAAACTGCTTCAGCCCTCTTTTCCTCTCTGTGGCAGCCCCAAATGTGCCTGAGCCATACTGTCGTGCTACAGATTACATGAAAATAGGCACTGGTAAACTATGAAGGCTGTTTTCCATCATATTTAGTGATTTAGTGCTTTTTTTACACATATCACAAAGATTTTCATGCAACCTCTCATTTATATTCTTTAATATTTTTTGTCTCAAAAATTTGGTCTCAATTTTAACTACTGCTACCATTTCTCTTTCACAGGCGGAGAAGCTGAGGCACTAGTACCTTAAGACCTACATTTTCATGCTTGCTTGACTTGCAAAACAGCAGCCCACCTCTTTGAGACTTCTAACAGCTTGAAATCTAATGAAACAGTGTTAGTGCATTTTGGTACTGGAATGATGACTACTCTAGAAGGTGATTACTAATTGTTTTAGGTTTTTCTTATGCTTGACTATCTGCAGTTAGCCCCCTCAGCCATTAGATCTACTTACATCACATATTTCTGCTTACAAGTTTTGGCAAGATATCAAGATGTTGCAAGGGGGTTTGGATATGTAACTCCAATAGTTTCCAGTCACATAGTTAATTGGTGGAAAGGCCTGAAGGAGAACGCAGGTTATTTGATCCCATGGCCTGGTAATCAATTTTTTTTTTTTCACCCCACTGCTTCTACATGCAGAGTTTGATCCTGTGCCACTGAGGTCAGTGAAAATGTTTTTGACTTCGTCGGGAGCAAAATATCAGGCTGCTACAGTGAGCTGTGACAGAGCAATGCCATAGTTCTAGCTAGAGAGCAATGCAGGATTACTAACACTGTTTTTCTACAGCAGCTTTATTTTTGACATGAGATTGTCCTGAATCTGATCCGTGTAGCTCAGTCAAGACCAATTACATGGTAGGCTCACTTGGTGAAGGCTCTGGTGCCCTCCAGCATGGTATGCGGTGCCGTGCCAAGTCCTTAGGCGGCAGCAGCAGGAGCATGGCCATGTGAAGCACCTGGGAAGTGATGGCTGAGAGCTTGTTTGCCCAAGTGCAAAGCCTCCCTGGTGTTGTACTTGAAAATGTGATTAATGAAACAGTTTGTGATGCCTGCAGTTTCAGAAGAGAGCCAGTGTTGGGGTGGACCTGCTCCAACATTTGCATACACAGATGGAGTAGCTCTTCTTCCAGCTCTTGCTGGGCTTCTTGTCATCTTTCTTCTGGGTCTTACTCTCTTGGGCCCTTTCCTGGGGCTGGAGGGCGTACGGCTGTCTCAGGTTTTTGCATATTGCTCTGTTTCTGACAAACAGAACCAGTGATTTAGGTTTCCTGCTGATATGAATCTCAGTCTCATCGGTTACTTTGAACACTTTGGTTGGTTCCTGTAAAGCTGACGCCCTGATGTTTCTTTGATTCATCACTTATTTCTTATCCCTTAAATGTTGCTGAACTGACTAATGCCCTTTTATTATTCCTCACTAGCTGTCAAGAAGAAGCAAAATGATACGAGTATACATGAGGCAGTGAAAGCTGGTGATGTAGAACAGCTTGCGTCAATGATAAAAAGTGGAGCGGGTATTAATGAGGTGGATTTAGTCCACAAATTCACACCGTTGCACTGTGCTGCACACTCTGGAAGTCTGGAGGTAAAACATTATGCTAGTGTTCAGAAACAGCAAGGTTTTATAGGTTAATGTTTTCCTTCTTTGGGAGTGGCTGGACACAAAGTTGCTAGCTTTGATCAAGCTAAATCAATAATCTCTGCCTGTTTTTCTCATTAAATATATTCACCAAGAGCAAAAGTGCAGGATTTTGGGTTTTTATTTTGCCTTTCTGAAGCCCCAGGCAGTTTATGTAGTCAACATGGCCAGATTTTACAGAACCAGTAATTTCCTTACTCTGAGCAAAGTGTGCCCTATGGTCTCATGACCTTCTTTTGTCTCTATTGTGTTTTTCCCTTCTCTTGGGACATATAGAAAATCCTGTAAGATGTGTGAAATGTTCTGCAGGTGATTGAAACAGGTGAGAAGTGACATGAAAGCACGTTCATTCTGTTTACCAATGTCCTTATTCTCTATAGAAATTGCCCTAATATATGTTATTTTAATAAATAAAACCGTTGAATATTGATGGAGAAATCGGCAGGTGTTTGCATGAATGCCTTGAACTTCCAGGAGGGCTGAGCTGCTGTATTGAGCACAATATTCACCTTCTTGTTGCAGCCTCCTTGTACAATCTCTATAGCAATCTAACCTTGAAGCAACAAGGCCATGAATAACCATAGAAAAATTCATGTCCCAAAGGAAAGAATGTAAAGTTCTTGCTAAACTCAAGAAATAATAAGTGGAGTGCTGTTACTGGAATGTACAGAAGCTGTCAAGAAAATGCTGATCATCATGTTGTCAACCCTAAAAACAGATTGTTTGCCCACCCTTTTCTGCCGCTGTAAATTCTGCCATTTTTCATTTGACACTCCTACTTTGCAATCAATGTATTAGATGACAGATAATTCAGTAAAGTCTATTTGTTGCTAAGCTTCTTTGTGGAAACAGTGGAGGAACCAGAGCTGTAGGCTGGCCTAAAAGAAGATAATAAATCATAATAATATATAATACAAAGTTTTAACTAGTACTCTAGCTGTTTTTTGATAGTCCATAAAGCTTTCCATTGTGAGCAATAATATCTGCTGGAAAAAAGGTGAATAAGCAAAACTAAGGTGTGGAAGAATGAGAAGAAAGATGGGATTGCATACACCTTAAGGAGCATAATAAATTAAATGAGGCTTTAAATTTGGTTCAGGGTATTTTGCCTGCCAGTAATTTTAGCTGGAATTCAAATGAGCATGTTTACATTGTTTTTTCCAATGCTTTTACCTCATGCCATGTGAATACTCTCACAGATTACATTTTAAATCTGGAAGAGTAAAATTAAGCCATACTGTAAAATCAATGCTAGGGCCTGAATTAGTAGGTTATTTGCACTTTCTGTACCCTTGGGTGAAACCTGGAAAGTATAACTTACCTGTAACTTCCTAATCCACAAGTATCTGGCTAAGGCATGCTCTGGGGTGTCAGATTTCCGTAATGAAGTATTCCGATGCTGTTTTGAAGTCTTAAAATCAACTGATAAATTATAGTTAAAATGTGTCTCAAATACATGATAAGAATACTTAAGTAAACCACTTTGGTTTTGGTTGAGCAGTGCCTTCACTGGTTGCTCTGGCATGGAGCTGATACAACACACGTAACTGTCAGAGGCTGGACAGCAGCTCACCTTGCGGCTATCCGAGGTCAGGATGCTTGCATGCAGGTACGTATAAATACTCACTGTCAAGTGAAGGTAAGTGGGCAGACCTTCATTTTGGACATGGTCATTATGAAGATCAGTTGAGAGAGCTCCTAATGGAACTGTGAGCATCTCATCTTGATTTCTTTACATCTGGAACCAAGTCAGTCTTGTTAAAACCAGTGCAAACAGATTTATTTTGTGTAGTGTCATTGCCTTGAGGTCAGCCCTCATCCTGCTGAGCATCTCAAGGCATCCTGCTAGGCAATGTTTGCTTTTTCAGCTCGTGAACTGAACTTCTGCTTTACGTTTGTTTTAGGCTTTGTTAATAAATGGAGCAAATGCAGAAGCTCAAGATGATCGTGGGTGCACTCCATCCCACTTGGCTGCAGCCCATGGACAGTCTTACACCTTACAAACCATACTGCGAAGTGGAGTGGTGAGAGACTTTTACCCACAGTTCCCTAGTGCAGAGCCAAAGTCTGGTATCTTTTTTCCAAACAAAACTCTCCCTAGAGTAAATGGAGATTTAGGACTGTAGATTAATTACTGTTGGTATGTTCTTGTTGGTGAATTTATTTTTAGGGTAAAAATCCATTTTTTTATTGTAAGATACATTAGGGAAATGATCCAAAAATCTAGAGAGAATCAATAATGTGAGTAAACCACATTCCGCTGAGGATGTCATTAAATGAAGGTCAGGTACTGTGGTGGTTGTGATTTTTTGCAATTTTACACATCTATAGTAAAGGAGACATAAACTTAAAAAAACATCCAGGTGCATATTTACAGAATCACAGAATCATTAGGGTAGGAAAAGACCTCGAGGATCATCTAGTCCAACTGTCAACCCAACACTACCATGTCTCCTAAACCATGCCCTGAAGTGCCACATCTACACATCTTTTGGACGCCTCCAAGGATGGTGACTCCACCACCTCTCTGGGCAGCCCGTTCCAGTGCCTGACCACTCTTTCAGTAAAGACATTTTTCCTAATATTCAATCTAAACCTCCCCTGACACAGCTTGAAGCCATTTCCTCTCATTCTATTGCTAGTAACTTGGGAGAAGAGGCCAACACCCACCTGGCTACAACCTCCTTTCAGGGAGTTGTAGGGAGCAATAAGGTCTCCCCTCAGCCTCCTCTTCTCCAGGCTAAATTTAAGAAATAATGACCAATGCAGTGATAGAAGTGTGTCTAAAAATGCACCTTTTACAAGTGTATTACTTAAATAAAACCAAGAACCTGTGAAAAGTACCTATCTTAGAATGGGAACTGCATACATGGCATGAACTTTGTAAAAAGCTATTTGATTTTATTTCAATAATTTAACACAGTGAACAACTGATTCCTATTTATAAAATTTGTCTTGTGTCTAAGACTGGTAAATGAATGAATTAACGTGCTGCTTTCATTTTAGAATGTGAATGTTTCAGATGGGAATGACTGGAAGCCTGTTCATTACGCTGCTTTTCATGGTCGCTTGGGGTGTTTGCAGCTTCTTGTTAGATGGGGAGCGTGTATAGATGATGTGGATAACAATGGAAACCTCCCAGGTATATCAGGATAAATCATACTTCTTTTTTAACCTTTGGTTTATAGTTGTGTGATATGATAATTGTAGCAAATTATAAGTAATGCACGCCAGCAGCATTTGCTGTTTGATTCCGTGCAAGCACAATAGTTATTCCATTTTTATAATGATAGGAGAATTGATAAGATCCAAGGTATTTATCTGTTGGTGACAATATCCTATTCACCATGAGCATCAGAGCTCATGGGTGCTGGAACAGGGAGCCAGCTGAGCCTGTGAGAGCACTGTGTGGGTGGGCAGCATCTCACATGCACGTGATGGAGCGCATGTGCCAGTGGAGGTCTCAGGAGAAGGGGAGGTGGAGCAGGAGGCGATCTCAGCTACTATATGCTCCTTTTGAATCTGTGCCAGCCTCTAATGGCTCTGCCAGTGTGATCAGATTCTGGCACGTTCATATGCAGGTTTTTGTATCTCACTGTTTCTTAACTGATTTGGTAAAACCCCTTGTTCTCATTTACCTGTGATTTCTTCATCTTGATTTCTGGAATACCAGTATTCTGTATTATCTGTAATCTGTACTCTTTTCATAATCATGAGTGCAGTCATTTTAGGACAAAAAATGGGCAGTGTTTATTTCTTGCTCTTCGTAGTTTCTCCAGTATCCCTCTGCCTACCATGCCACTGCCTCAGTATCCTCTGTAAGATGGATGGTATTGTTGATACCCTGTGTTCTCATTGCACCCTTTCCCTTTTAGCATTTTCCTTCTTATGGTTTGTCACATTATTTGTTCCAAATAGCATATTTTTTTTCTATATAACTTTCTCTATAACTCTATATCTTTTTATATCCCTTCTTAAAATCTTTTACCCTCTGTTAAGCACCACCTAAGCAACAAGCTGGTATCTGTGTTCTATTTTGCAAACCTGGGTCTTGTTAAAGGATGTGAGGCTGTTGCATCCCAGCAGGACATCTCGTGTATTAGCAATAAGGGATCATGATGTTAGACACCCTGGTGGCAGCGTAGAAGGTAGTTGTATTTGCATTTGGGAACACTTCCCTGATAACAGACTTTTATGAAGAGGTGGCAAACACCAGCACAGTTCTGCTTAAATGCTCTGTATATACTGGTTAGTAGAAAATTGGTTTTGTTGTTATTTTGACATCTACAGAAACTTGAGCTTCCAGCCTTTGTTCTGTTTCATTTGATCATATTGTCATCCAGAGGAAAGAAAATGATTTGGAACATTGCTAGTAAAAGATTAATGAAGTAGTGTGATGTACAGACCAGCTTTTCCTCAGCTTCTGAAACAGCGAAGTCAACTTAAATCATCTTTACATATTTCAGCTTCGAGACTAGCTCGAGAGTGCTGTAATTTTCCTAACAGTATACTGAAAGGAATTTACTGAGGTTGCGATGCCATACACCTAAAACTTGGCTGCACCTTTTGCATGTGTGTGTAGAGGCTTTAATTACCTATAGCATGCTAATTGTTGGGAAGAACTGTGGCTCATTTGGTGTACAGAATGGGCTGTGCTCATTAATTCAACATTTTGTTTTCTCTCTGTATTTGGTTTTTGGCCATATCCATGTCTCATTTATTGCTCACTAGTTAAATCAGTTCTAAATATAGTATTAATTTAATCGTAGCACAACATCTGAATTTTTCACAGACACTGGTTATTCACTCGCCACTTTGAGAAGAGCAAACAGTGTTAGCCTGATTTTATAAAAGGCGAGGTGAAACACAGAGAAGTTGGGATACCAACACCAACTACCCACTGCCTATCTAAGATGCCTGAGACAAGGTTTTTCAAAGTTCTCAGCATTAAGCTGCATATTTTGTTTTAACATCACAGTACTCTTTGGCTTTAGTCTCAGCTGCGAGTGCTCAGCGTGCTTGAGGCTCATACGGCACCATTATATGTTGGGCACTAGCTACCAAGAAACGCACAGGTTAAAAGCCACCTATGAGAAGTTCCTTTATGTGTCTTCCACAGCATCCCACCGAAGCTGTGCAAAAAGACACGGACAGAATACAACTCTTTAATCTATTTTCCCCTTGCCATCTTCGCAGAAAACGTAGAGCTTTTCTTACTGCTTCCTGCACAGGACAGACATCTGATTAAAAAAAGAGTTTCATCCCAAAAGGTGAAGTTTCATCCCTGAGGTTTTAGGTATCTGAAAGTGGATTCATAAGGGTTGATTCAGTTTTTCACCAGCTGACTAGCAATCAGTACTTACTTTTAAGGTACCTCTTCTTTTCACTTCTCCCTGAGTAACTAACTCACTGAATAAAATTAAGACGATGGGAAAAACTGCCCTGATTTCAGTGAAGCTCAGATTTCATCACATTAAATTTTAGCAATCATCTGGACCTAAGTATTGTCATCTTGCCATAAAACCAATATCCGTCACCTTTTAGAGCAATTATGCTCTGAAAAGCGTAATGGATGGTTTGCAATAGAGAGTTTGCATGTGCCAAAAATTAACTTAAGTGGCTTTTTTTTTTTTTTTGTCCTGGGTACATTGTTTATTAAGTATGGAGATAATGAGATTCTTACCTGGAGACAAACTAATCCTTTTGCCTGCAGAACATCAGCCAACTTTTACAGAGTATATTCATGGAGCGGTAACACATAATAAGCATTTATTTGGCAGCTTCTTCCCATTAATAGGACTAGAGAATACTAATAATTTCAAAATAATGAGCATATGTTTCGTACGTCTGACTTTGTTATAGGCCCAGCACTCTAGTAGTATTAAATAACTAAACCTCAGCATAGCCTAAAGGACAGGGAAGGAAACTCTTGACCCCACAGGGAAGCAGTCACTGACATGGTGAGGTGGAGCTGCTCCTGCACACAGCAACTGTCTACAACAGCTGAAGGAAAGAAATGTGTGATGGAAGTCCTGTGAATAGAAGCCTCTTTCATGGGATGTGCCTTCAAATACTTTACCCAGTAAAGTGAATGTCACTGTCCTCATTTTATAGGTGGGGTAACTGAGATGCAGAGGTGTGACAAAGCTTGTTTATGGTGGCACAGTAGAAGTGGGACTAAAGCAGAAAAGGCCTCAACTCCTAATCAAGGGCACCCCTTGCTGGCCCTCGGTAATGAGTATATCCCTCAGACGGTGAAGTCAGATGGCTGCCGAGGAGTGAGATTGGTGTTCATGAGGAAGATGAGACCCCAGTGGCACATTTTCTTAGCTAGTGCTCAGAGGTCTCTTGGCAGTCTTGTGTTGACTCCTGCAATCAGCTCTGCCAGGGAATCTTCTTTGCAGATCCTATTTTTGACTCTTCTACCTTCTTTGCGTAGAGCTGAACTCTGTCCTTGGTAGGAGCTGAGCATCCCCTGTCCAACTGAGGCTGCTCCCACTTGTGCCGCGTTGGATGGCTCAAGTGCTGGTAGACGAGCCTCAACTAACTAGTGGTGAGAACACTGCTTTCTTGGTGGGCAGCAGTGCTGTGCTCTAACATACTTTGTTTCACCTTGTTCTATAGCTCATCTGGCAGCAATGGAAGGACATTTGCATTGCTTTAAGTTCTTGGTCAGTAAAATGGCTAGTGTCATGTACACACTGAAAGCCAGGAATGACCAAGGAGAGACTCCAAGGGACTTGGCTGAACGGTTCTATAAAGATAATATTCTGCAATATATTGACAGTGTGGAAAAAGAGGAAGAGCATCCAGAGACACAGGAAGGTGAGTATGGGTCAAGATACTGTTAAAATACGCATTGTAATTCTGTAGAAATAGCTGATTCTGAACACTTGTATGAGCAGAATTATAACATTTAAATTGCCAACATAAGGAAAAGCTGTTCTTTCAATACTTGCTACACTTACTGAGACCTAAGACTGGGATACTCAGTGTGATTTTATAAAGAACTTGTGGGTGATGTGATGGTTGGAGGCCATCTTGGGCATAGTGATCGTGAAATGACAGAGTTTTTGATTCTCGGAGAAGTAAGGAGAGGGTCAGCAGAACTGCTGCCTTGGACTTCTGGAGGGCAGCCTTTGGCCTGTTCAGGGCACTGGTTGGGAGGCAGTCCTGAAGGGCAAAGGGGTCCAAGAAGGCTGGGCTTTCTTCAAGGAAGAAGTCTTGAAGGTGTAGGAGCAGGCTGTCCCCAAGTACTGTAAGATGAACCGGTGGGGAAGACGACCGGCCTGGCTGAACAGAGAGCTTTTGCTGGAACTCAGGAAAAAAAGGAGTTTAAAACCTTTGGAAGAAGGGGCAGGCAAGTCAGGAGGACTACAAAGGAGTAGCGAGGTTATATAGGGAGAAAATTGGAAGGGCCAA
>VZTV01053187.1:539-18271 GCA_013400875.1 Anhinga rufa
AACTACCCAATGCATCCACTAATTTCCTGAATTGTCCTGTTTCCAGGCCTTTGCCAGCAGAAGTTGGCAGAAATGTGGACCTATTTGCTGGCTATATAATTTTAATTTACAATTTTTTTTTGCTGTTCTTTCCTCTGCCCTTCCCCACTTTGTTCTTTTCCCTGTTATTTAGCGCTTGAGAGCACAATACTTTCATTACAGTACTTAGTGTTTGACTACTTCTACAAAACTTCCTTCATTTATGACTTCTATGATCTTTTAAAATGTATCAGTACCCTCAGAGTCTGAGATGGCATGTTTATTTTAAATTCAGAATTTAGGTAGAGATAGAAACAGCGTATAACTTGTAGATGTCTGAATTGATGAACTTTCCCCTGAATAGAAATGCAGCATCTCACTTGGGCCTAGAACGGGTCATGTCATTCACACAGATATTTCAAACATTATGTCAAGATGTCGCTGTCAAAGGCAAGTGCATCGTTACAGCTCCACACAGCAATTTTAGAACACAGCCCTAAGGGTTTAATGCTACTTTCAGGAAAACAGCAGTGTATAGCTGTGATTAGAGCCAACTTCTTATATATTCTCATCATTTACTGCTATAGTTCTTTTTCCCTTAACACAACAAATACATGAGAAGCCAGCCCTCGGCATTCTCATTTACAGATGATGTGAAAGAAAGCAGAGCTGACTTACTGATTGACCTGTTGGAGCAGAAGATAAGGTACTCAGTATTCATGTTGAGAAAATTTCTAAAATCTTTCCTCTTAAGAGCACCTCTCACAAGTGAGCAAACCACCTTCCTAAACACAGGCAGTGACTTAGATGTCTAGGTATTCTGCTGAGATACTCTGGGGCTATTTGGAAGTAGAGCCAAAGAACCAGAGTTACAGTTGTAAAATATAAATGAGCATTCAGAAACTTTTCATATATATTCTTTAATACCGGCCATTTATGTGCTATCTTACACTGACACCTAACTTAGGTAGGTATATTTTGATTTAGTAATCATCTTTTATCCTGTATGAAAAGGTAATATAAAGAGGCACCCTGTTTTAAAAATAGGTTTTGTTACCTATAGATTAAAGGAGGGACAATAAGAGCATGGTATGTGGTGGTTCTGGATTTTGTAAACATACTACTTGAGTAACAGTCTTCTTTTTTTTTTTAAAAATCATGCCATTATTCATATTAATTTCTGACATGTAATTTTTCAATTTTTTCTGTTTACGGTACCACTTCGTAGATCCAGGTTAACACTTTAAAATGATGGTCTTTGTGCTAGTTTTTGAAATCATGGATGGAGTGCAAAGTGTTTTGAGCCACATTATTTGACTCAATTATTAAGTCTAAACTTGGTGATTAATTTGTCAACTCAGACAAAATGGGCCCCAGCATAAATGTAATCTGATAGGATTTTCATATTTTTGTTCCTAAGCATTAGTCATCTGCCATCACTGAACCCAAAGGCAAAAATATTAATCAATATAACTGAAGAAGTATATATGAATTTGTATATGAACCTTCTATTTTGTATGTTCCTACGGCCTAGAATACCTGATTCCTAATGTACAAGTAATTGCTACCAGAAGACTTGGGTAGACCTTTACTTAAACTTATTCTCTGAATTAAGTTTATAGTGCTAGAAGATAACTAGATAGCCCTAGGGCAGGATTGATCTCATACACAAACAGATGTGCTCCAGGCACATAGAGTGCAATTCCATTTCCTGAATTTAGGTACCCAGCACCAGCTGAGAGACCTCAGGCATGCTGCCTGGCCACCAGCTGTTGGCTCACCTCCTGCACCTTGTGCTGCCTGGTTGATGGAGTGTCGTGGTTATTCTAGCATGTCTGTCACCAGGCCCTTCAATTTAGCATCTCAGTTAGGTTCTTGAAGTGGAAGCCCTTTACTCCAGCTCAGAAAAGCATCTCATTTCAACATGGCACTTATATTTTAGCTATTTAACCTAATCTACTGAAGTCTGTGCATGACGTTCAGTATGTGATTAAGATGTGTTTAATGTTCTGTAGTGAATTCATTCTTCTGTGTCTTGTTTCTTCTGTGTTCAAGATTAAACCTCTAACTGTAGATGTAGGGGGAGCACCTCCTCCCTTGCAATGATATGATGGGGCAAGGCATACTTAGCAGAATGCTGCTTTAGCATTGCAAGCTGCCGCATCCCACTGTCAGGGAGCGATTTCTGCTGCCTCCTGTGACCTGAGAGGTCACAGGACCTCAGACAGACCACAGACAGGACCGCAGACCAGACCTGTGAGGGAGGGATTACCACTTTCTGCACTGCAGACCCAGGCATGATGGATTAGCTTGGTCACTGTAGATAGGAAGATAAGTAGGGCTGACTGTCCAGCTGCAGCCCAGGGGGAGACTTTAACTCTTCTGCGAGATGCTGTCTACGCTGCCTTCTCAACACTTAGCACTATTTGCCTTTCCAGTGTGGCAGAAAACACAAATCATGCTAGGACTATGACCGAGCTATGGGGAGAAAGAGGCTATTGGGGTACTTATCTGCCTTCAGCCCTTTCCCTGGCTTTTACAGTAGCAGTCGGTTTACTCTGTGTTTTTATGACAGCAAACAACAGTAAGGTTTCCTTAAGCACTGTAATTCCAGGAAGAACATCAGTACTTGAGATATACAATGCGAAGCTGTTATAAAGCCCAGCATAGTACATCTGCTGCTTGAGATATCTTGCAAAAAATAAATTCAATAGTGTCTATAAACATGTTCTTTAATTTTTCACTCTCTACACCTCTCAGACATGGAAGATGTTCATCATTTTGCATACATCAATGCAAGTGCAATCCAACATAGTACTGACATATAGTCTAATTGGTTTTAAAATGGAATTTTGTTTTTTTTGAGTGCTAATTTTCAGGTAATGACTTTCTAATTGATTTCCTTTTAAGAAGGACCATTGATTCATTCCCTTCAACAAAACTCAGTTGGCTTCCCAAGAGAATATATGAAAAGCTGCTGAAAACAAGGATCTATCACTGCTGTTTCTTTCTACCTTGCTTTGCTCTCCATTCTGTCTAAAGTATATTCCTTTTATTCTTCCTTAAGCAAGCTTAGACTAACAAGGCTGAACAATTGTATTGTGTATATATATATGAGTATGAAACAGGCTCTTTGAAAAAAAGACATCTTTATTCAAAGATGGATTGAACTTTTGTGAGTCTTCCTAAAAACTAGATACTCACCGTGGCCTATGACATATTAATACAACACCTGTTTAACATTCGTACCAGAGTTATTCTAAGCAATCAATTTGGATTGCACAGAGATTAGCTGAAATGATGCTATTTTACAAAAAGAGGAATGGCAATTTTTAAATGGCAGTATGAGCTGTTGTATTATCATGTTGCTTGTATAATTGACTTAAGTCATACCTGAGTTTATATGAAGCACCATGGAGACTCCCTGAAAGTTTTCTGTTACATTACAATACAGCAATCCCAGCTGGATAATAATGTATAACGTGAGTGATAATTGAAAACCTTTCAGTGATCCTGCTTAAGAAGGGGTTGAACCCTGATGTTTAAGACTGACACAGAGAGAGAGTGAATACCTATGCTGTTATTTTAGTTTGATTTTACACATCCATCGGTGAGGGAGGGAGAAAAAAAGAACACAAAACAAAACCAGCTCATATCTTTAAAAGAAAGCCTGTACATACTTTTGCAAGCCAGATCATGTTGTCGTTTCGCAAGCTGATCCAGACAAATTGCCAGTTTTGCGTAGTTATCTGATTATTTTGATGTTATGGAAGTATAGCCAGAGTTTTCTCGTCCTCGTTTGCCAGGTTTTGACAAAGGAGACATTATCCATGTTAGTAAACCATTCTTCTATACAGAACAAAAGATGTAATGAGATCCAGTGACTGGAGGAACAGACCAGACAAAGCCCAAGTAGAAATAAAGCATATTTTAAACACTGAATATAAGTAACCATCGGAAGAGCTTCCGTAGGGGTGTGATAGATTTGATTTTCCATCACTTTATGTTTTGAAATTAAGACTGAATAACCTTATGAATGTTGCACTATAGCCCACACTGAGAACTCATTACTTGAGTCAGTGCATGGTAGTTAGTACGCTGTGTCTACTAAACTCCAGGCTAGATTATCATAATGCTCCCTTCTGGCCACAAAAGTCAATGAGTCTCTGTCATTTGATTTCTTTCTTTCTTTCTTTTTTTTTTTTTTTTAAGTGAGTAGGGATGTAAAAACAGTTCATGGATTGTTTTTGTTTTTAAAGGATCAGCACATAAATAATAGCTAATGAATTCTCAGCAAACGCTTCTGAGAGTATTATCTCTGTTTTACAGATGGAATGAGTTTCAGAGACATTGGGCTATTAGTCTAAGTTCACACATTAAGTAAGCAACAAAGCACAACTGCCAACACTTATTCCTAGCTGCAGCGCTTGTACTAATACAAGTATTTCCAGAGCTTTACCAAACAGCTGTAAAGACATTTCCTGCAGGTGCCTCCTGCAATCCTATAGAGAAGCAGAGTAACATAGTGATAGTCTCTTCCTTCTGAAGAACTCCAGATGTGTTCTGAGCACTTGCAAGCATGTTTTCAAAATACTCTCAAGTGGTAGCTAAATTAGTCTAGAAGGCAGAGGAATTGAAAGATAGGGAGATCCTCCTTCCTTTGCCTTTCTACTCCTCCTTCCTAAAAATAACCGTAAAGAGTAGTTTTGGTTTCTCTCACATTAGTTGTAGAGAAAGGGATATACCAGACTAATAAATAGCAACACGATCATACCATCTCCACTGTGAAAGATGGTGATAGTAAGAACACCTGCTGTTACTGGAAAACAGCAATGTCTGTGTGACATAGCTTTGGAAGAAAGAATATGCAGGAAGATTCCCTGTGTATCTACCAGCCTTTTCCTCATCAATTCGAACCTTTGCATAGGAACAGAACTGCACTCCACCTCTTCTGTGCTGCTGCAAATCCTTGTCGTGGGCGAGTAAATTATGTAGGACAAATATTGGGCCTCAGTAATAAAGATCTTTGTGTGTCAGAATTTCCACCTTCTGCTTCTACATGAGTAATAAAACACATGAGGCTATTAACATGAGATTCTATCGACCTCCAACTCTTCCTTTCATTCAGTGGCTGTAGAGACCCTCAGCCCTGCTCAGTGATAGTCTCAAGAGGTTGTGGTAAGGTCACACTAAACTCAAAGTGTCACTGCCTCCTTGGTCAGGAAAGCATGCATCCTGGCTGCCAAAAATAAATAAATAAACCAGAAATACCTGAATCAGATAAAATTGCCCATGCTGCATGAGGAAAAAAAATATTTGCACACAACTAGTGATCAATCGACTCTAAACGTTCAATCCCCTAAGATTTCTAACACAGCTTAAAATTAATTTTAGGAAGTTTTTGTTGCAAGCAAATTGGGCCATTAAATCACTTTACTCTTCATTTTATGAATTGTAAGGAAAAGAATAAGTTAACAGCTGATCAAAATTTTAAAGTTCTTCCTTATTTCAGTTATTGTTTTCAAAATAGATTCACCTTTGTTGATTATTAAACAAGGTTTTTGATACATGGAAGTTCCCCTATTTCAGATGGTAACAGCTGTTTGAAGGCATTTGACCTAAAAGATGGCTATACAGTCACTTTCAGAATAGTATTTGGTGCAAACCTGAATGAAACAACATTATAGGGAAATTACAGAGGCATATTATCTCTTGTCAAAGGAAAAAACTACAACTCCTGAAAGAATACAGTTGGAAAAGATATAACGGGATGAAATAGGATTATTTACTTTAAAAGAAAAATAACACCTTCAGGAGTCTCCTTTATCAAGACAAGTAACCGTTTGCTAAATTCCCAGGGTTTCCAGTCAGAGATTACCTCTAACTCAAAACTTCTGTTAAGGATATTGGACACTTTCTGCATGAAAGCTGAGTTGCCACTTTGCATTGTCAGAATGGACTTAAGCAGAGACACACATATTCTGCAGTCCTTCCAAAATCTTTCTGTCATTTTAATTTTTAGCAGAAAAAAAAAGAAAAATAGAGTAAGAACCGAAAGAAATCCCTGAAGAAAGAGTTAACTTGTAATAATTCACATATTCCTTTGCACATATTTCTTTCCTTTATAAAATATTCCTGTAGCTTTTTGGTATAATTTCAAAAGACCAAGTGGTTAAAACTGTCCTTATTTCCCTAGAAAGGCGAGCAGCTTTTAGATGCAAGTTGAAGTACAGGCAGGCATGTTTGAAGACTGTCACATATTGTAATTCTGCTTTTGGGGATTTCTTAGTGATATTGCTTTGATCAGTTTGAAAGGATTTGAAATGATTTGAAAGAGTCCTACTCCACATATTCTTCCTGAGATAGGAATTTTGTGTTTGCTTGCAATTTTTCTTATGATTCTTTGTGTTTGGAGTCCTTTTAGACTTGTACTGAGTTTCAGAAAGGATCCACGTTAATGTTTCCTATATTTATATTTGGGTTATATTTGGTTCGGGGCCACAGAGCAAAAGGTTCTAAACCAGTGATCCTCAGTCAAGAAGTTCTTCATTTAAGGTAGTGATTTTCAGAGTGTGGGCTCTGCCTGGGGCAAATAGGAGAAAAGAAAAGGAAAATGGCTAGATATTTCCTGTATCCTAGTTATTGTTGGTAACTGCATCAGCCATTGGAGTTGATTTCGGTGCATGCAGAGTATTTTAGACAAGTAATTTTTATTTTCTTCCCTTTTGATGTGTTCAGAGAGTACTGCAGCTACAGCCAGAAACTGAGTCATGTATTAGTGTTAGATGGCAATAGTAATAATTCTTTTTTTTTCCTAGGCATTGTCTGCTAAATTTTGACTTAATACTATACATTTATTTTGCTCCTTTCATAAACACGGCAACTTGGAAGCATACAAAAACAAAACAAAAAGATACAAAATTATATTAGATGCATACTTCTCAAGTTTCTATAATTTTGTAATCTTTTAATACGGTTTAAGGACAGCTGAAGACATGTTTAAAGAAAGCTTATTACCTTATTGTTATCCAGTCTTAATTCCCATTATTGGGAAGCTCATTTGAGTTATGGAGAACTACAAATGCTATTTGCAATTAACAATAATCCCAGCATTAAACAGATGCAGAAAGTATACTGGAAAAACCCTTGATTTTTTAATTTCTGTCTTCAAAGTTTGTTTATTGTTATTTCAATGTATAATATTAACTTCAAACTTGAAGCAATTAATACACAATAGCCAGACTTTATTCCTCACAGCTTTATTTTTATTTATTTATTTATTTGTTAGTTTGTTGATTTATTTATTTATTTTAAATTTACTTCTCCGAGGCCTTCCCCCACAGCCTCCTCCTGGAGAAATCGATGTGTTACAGCCTAGACAAGTGGTCTGTGCAGTGGGTGGGGAACTGGCTGACAGGCCGCACCCAAAGGGTGGTGGTAACTAGCTCTTTCTCAAACTGGCAACCTGTCACTAGCGGAGTCCCCCAGGGATCGATATTGGGCCCAATGTTATTCAACATCTTTATAAGTGATCTGGATACCGGCATCAAGTGTAGCCTGATGAAGTTTGCTGATGACACCAAGTTGAGCGGGGAAGTAGACACTCCAGAAGGCAGAGCTGCTCTGCAGGGAGATCTGGATAGGCTGGAGGAGTGGGCCAGCAAGAACCTTATGAAGTTCAACAAGGACAAGTGTAAGGTCATGCACCTGGGAAAACATAACCCAGGAGCGCAGCACAGACTGGGATCCACCTGGCTGGAGAGCAGCTCTGTGGGAAGGGACCNGGTCCAGAGAAGGGCCACCAAGATGATGGGAGGACTGGGAAGCCTGCCATATGAGGATAGGCTGGGAGAGCTGGGTTTGTTCAGCCTCGAGAAAAGGAGGCTCCGAGGGGATCTCATCACCGTGTACCAGTACTTAAGGGGTAGTTACAAAGAAGATGGAGACTCCCTTTTTACACGGAGTCACATGGAGAGGACAAGGGGGAATGGACACAAATTGCTCTTGGGGAGATTCCGATTGGACACCAGAGGGAAATTTTTCACCCTGAGGACAGTCACCACTGGAATAATCTCCCCAGGGAAGTGGTTGACTCGGCCACGTTGGACACCTTCAAGAGTCGTCTGGACAGGGTGCTGGGCCTTCTTGTCTAGCCTGTGCTCTTCCTAGAAAGGTTGGACTAGATGATCCCTGAGGTCCCTTCCAACCTGTGATTCTGTGATTACAATTGTATTCCTGTAACAAACCAGATATGGCACGTGTTTTGGTTAAGGTTTATTTCCTGGCATGCTAATAGTCTAGGCAGAATTGCAATGATCTGAAAAGTAGTCTTTGGAAATTTCTGTGATTTCACATAGGAATGAAACCTACTCATAACTGAGAACAGTTTATTTTAAGAAGTGGCCATCCTGATTTCCTCATCACTCAAAAGGAAAGAATATGAAAAGAGCAAGTATGGTAATTTTGATTTATAGTTGTAAATTGAAGTTACACATTAAGGTTTCCTATCATGGGCAGAGAATGTTGTTTATATTAATATATAAGCAAATTAAGAGCTCTAAAGCTTTCTTTATTTAGTTGCTATTTCCCTACTGAATATAGAAGATTCTAAATAGTATTGAAAATAGGTTTTGCCTTTGTACTTTTTCCTGCAGGGAGTTTGAGAGACTTAAAATCTGATACACTAAGTTCAGGGGGTGTGGAACGACACTGCTGAGTTTGTACCTGCCTCTCAGAAGTGCACTGGCTAGTAACAACCTCAAATTCTTGGGCTGCAAAGTTTCATATAAGTAACCCAGTAGAGTAGTGGAGTTGTGTAGAAGAGACACAAGCGGCTTTGAGAGCAGACTAGTGTAAAAGGAATAAATACCTTTCTGAAAATTACTTAAAAGCTATTTAAAAAGCATCCAAGTGTGTGAAAATTGCCAAGTACATCAGTACTAGAGAGGAAAAGAAACCAAGGACCACACTGATTTCCTCTGTGCTTGCCCTTCTCAAAGGTGAGAGCTCCTGTACTGTTGAGCTCTGTAGCCCATCAGCCAGTGATCAGAGAGCTTTTGCTGTTACATTTTCATTAATGACAGCAGTTGTGTTTAGTTAGTCTAGAAATACATTCTTCCTGTCTCTCTTTCATTCTACAGAAGGTGCAGCACAAGTAATTTTTGTCTATAAATGAATGAAACTTCACAACTCCTTGGGAGAAAAGCAGGTTTTTTTCCTGTCTCTATAACCATTTCACACAGGTTTTTCTGTTCTTTTTCTTCTAACGTGAATCAGCCACTAGGCAACTTTTGGAACTAAGTTGTTGATTATATTCTCCATTTTGTAGAATACATTTATATTACACCCAGGAAAATTTATGGTTTACTGTGTAGCCAGTGAAGAGTGGCAAGCTTTTAATTTAGTTCCTATCTCCCACTTTGCTTCACTGACCACAAAAGGCTCAGATTTCTAATTTAGGCACCCATGTGAATACTTGACTAAGTGCTTAATAAGTATTATTTTATTTTTACAACCCCATAAAACAAATGAGTTTTTACTCCCTATCATATATGTGGAACTGAGACAGAGAAAGATTAAGTCAAAACTACCGAATCATTTTGTGTGCCCAGGAAACTATACTGTTTCACTGAAGTTTTTTGCAACTTACTTGTCTAGCATCATATGGGAGCTCTGGGGCAGTCACAAAGAGAATCCAGCTCTTGTGCTATAGGGCACACCCTATATGTTACCTTCATGGAAGACAGTCCTTTCCAATCTGGCAGTCCACAGGCTTGGACACTACGCATGGTTCAGTTTCTCATGCAAATAAGGAAAGTCTTAAAGATATCAGTCTTATTCGCAATGAAACCCCAAGTTATCCCTGGAGTGGGTCTACCCTGAGACCTGAAATGTCTAAGAGTTAAAAACTGTGTGGTTTATTTAAAACTGAGAGCAAGTTAATGATTACTCCCCAATGTGTTACGAAATTTTTGTTAATGATGCAATTAGTTGGTCTTGACAGTGAGGATGTAACATTATTCAGTGGCTGGAAGCTTGTATTTTCACAAATTCAATATAGGTGTAAATACTGGATCTTAAATCTCAGGAACAAATTGCCAAAGACAAGGATAGATTTTCATTAGCAACAGTTCCCACATCAAGCTCATCTGTTTTTCTTGTTGAATGTAGATATGGCTAAAAGTGAAAAAATCACCCCAAAACCTCAAGGTACTGCAACCTCAGTTGTTTAGGGTATCAGGATGGACAATCACAATTTTCTCTTTGGGTAGTGTATGAATGTCTGGGCAGTAAATAGCATGTAATTATGGAAATAAATTAATATCATAATGTTATTCAGGAATTCATTAGGACTGCAGAAAACCTTCTGACCTTTCAGAGCTGACTTTACATAGTAATTTTGGTCTATATGTTAGGTTTTAAAAAAATGTAAAAATTTCACCTTTTTGTGTCATCTTGAACAAAACTTACATGGTTCAGCACAGGAGTTGAAATCCCTTGTTCATTATGCAAACCTGAAAATTAACTGCTAACTTTGTGAATATCAGTAGTAGAAGTTTTTCATTTTATGTGTGGTGTCCACACCAAAAGGGAATCAGGTATTTGCTGGTGAGCTATTTGGCACATCTCTGGAATATTATGTTCAGTTTCAGGATGTGGAGAAGCATGAGTCTGTTGCTGCCTTTGCTGTGATGCCACCTGTGATGTCCCATAAAGGAAAACTTAACAGTATCCATATGTTTGTGTCCTCTTGTTCTTGAATCTAAAGGTTAGGGGAATAGGGAGATTAAGTAGATTTGTGGGGAGAGCAATCGAACAAAAAAAAAACAGTCTATACACATGTGCACTCTCAGATTCCCTACCTCAAATATTCCTGTGATATGAAGTTAACAAAGGATTGCTGGTCTGTCCTGGAAAGCACTCAGGTTCCCTAGCAAAAGGCACAGATAACTCGGTAATGTTTCTGCACATAAAAAAGTATGAACAATTAGTGTGTAGAGGTATGAGAAAAGCAATTCATTCTTGGGTTTGGGGTGTATGAGCAGGGTGGAGAGGTAGTTCTTTGTTGGTTTTGGATTTTGGCTTTAGGCTTCATTACTCAAAGTAAATTATATAAAGAAAATATCCTTCAATAGTCCCAGAGGAAAAAAGAGTATTTCACTTGCATCCAGTTAATATTAATCATGTTCTGGAAACAGTGGCCATGCTCATGCAGGGTTTTTTTTAATTTTGTTTGTTTGTTTGTGCATGGGGTTTTTATTGTTGTTGTTTTTTAAAGAAAAATTACAAACATCAATACACCAAGTTAAAACTCAATGACAGATTTGAGTATGAAACTCATACTTGTAATTTTTATTTCCAGCATCTGAAATTATATCCAAGATATTGTATCTTGCTTTAGGATTCCTCCAATTCTCTGTCTTCACATTTTAAAAACTTCTAGGTGTCAGTGTACAGAGCTGAAATCTGTAGGAGTCATCTGTGACCAGAGGACAGAATTATCCCTTAAAGATTTCTTGAGACTTAAAAGATTTTTTGAGGCTTCTGTTAAAATAATAAAAAACTAAACGTTCCTGTAAATGAGGTGAATGAAGTTCTTTTTAAGTATTGCAATCATTAAAGCAGGTTATAAAATGTTAGCATATTGTGTTACAAAAATCAGTAATGGTGTGTTGCTGAATCGTTCGGTTTTGCTGGGAGATGCGAAAGGGTAAAAGGCAACAAATAAGAGCTTTCAGCATTATTCTTTGGATGTAATGATAATTACATGATGTTATATACGTCTAATTACAATGCATCCATAGTTAGAACATGGTTTTAGGTTACAAAGGGAGAATTTGGACCTGAAAGTAAGCCCCCTGGGAGTCAGTAGAGAATTTAAGGGAGTAATGTGATCAAAATTACGATTCTTTTTAAAAACTGCTAGGAAATACTTTGAGCATAGAAAAGATGTGTATTCAGTTATATTAAAAGCCTGTTACTAGATGTTAATAAGATGCATATTTCTTCATATTGACAACCTTACAAACACATAAAATATTTAGATTTCCTCCTCCTCATCAAAGTGTGATTGAAATTGGCCCAGTGAACTCCCAAGTTAAGAGAGAAGACTGACAGAAAGAAAGACACATGAATGTACATGCACATATTCAGAAGACAGCATAAGTGTTCTGCTATTAATAAACCAGTTTTAAGATGTAAAGCAAACACCTATTTCTTCCTGGAAATTAAAATAGAAAAATGACATAAATGCAGTGATCATTGCTTGCATATTGGTTTTAAAGGGTCTTGAACAGATACAGTGAGAGCAGATTGCCTCAGACAATTTTCTTGACTTAATTACCCACTGTTCTCATTTCTCTCTTCATTGGAGATCACATTGGAAATCACTCCAGTCCTTATATATTAACTTAAGACCTGATTTAAAGTGGGTATTTGACCAAGCTCCTTACTTTGAGTATGTGAGTAGTTTTTCAGAAATGTACTACACTCAGAACATAGGTAACTTGCTTAACTGAGGTGTATGGCTGAGGGAAGGATGTGAGTAACTGTACTGAAATTGGGAGTTTACCGGTATCACTGATAGTAGAATCAAGTTCATACGAGCACAGAGTACCATCAACAGCATTATAATGTTTACTTTATCCACATGTTGTTAATCCTGAGCTCCTAGGAGCTCTGGTCATTTTATAACCATGAGTCTCAAAGATGATATTTAGCACCTGTTGAAGGCATCGTTTGGAGGTGTCACCATTTGGGATAAGGAAAATACCTGCTTGTCGTGGTTTAGCCCGGATCAACAACTAAGCACCACGCAGCCACTCGCTCACTCCCCCCCCGGTGGGATGGGGGAGAGAATCGGAAGAGTAAAAGTGAGGAAACTCATGGGCTGAGATAAAGACAGTTTAATAGGGAAAGAAAGAGCCGCGCACGCAAGCCAAGCAAACCAAGGCATCCATTCCCTGCTCCCCACGGGCAGGCGGGTGCTCAGCCGTCTCCAGGAGAGCAGGGCTCCATCACGCGTAACGGTTCCTTGGGAAGACAAACGCCATCACTCCCAATGTCCCCCCACTTCCTTCTTCTTCCCCCAGCTTTATGTACCGAGCATGACATCATATGGTGTGGAATACCCCTTTGGTCAGTTTGGGTCAGCTGTCCCGGCTGTGTCCCCTCCCAGGTTCCTGTGTACCCGGCACAGCACGGGGAGCTGAAAAAGTCCTTGACTAGCATAAGCGCTACTGAGCAACAACCAAAACATCTCCGCATTATCACCACTGCTTCAGCACAAATCCAAAACATAGCCCCATACTAGCTGCTGCGAAGAAAATTAACTCTATCCCAGCTGAAACCAGGACACTGCTGTAGCTTTTAATTGCTTTCAGACACTGTTTTTCTATTTAGATGCGTTACTGTGTGAGGTGATTATGAAGGATGCTATAGAAATGTTTTGCTGTGAACATGATTGGATTGGTTTGGTTTTAAGGAAAGAGTAGAGTATGCAATCCGTAGTGTTATTGATTGTGCTGTTCAATGGAGAGTATGAAGAACTGGCTCTTTAAGTAAAAACTACCACTTCCTATCACCTATTCTTATTCCACATAGCACTAGGACATGAAAATACAGGAACGTGTCAAAACTGAGCTAAAATTGACCAAACCCAAATTTGTTGCTTTCTGACCCACTCAGATTTTTTGTTTCTGTTTGTTTGCTATTTTTCTTTCTTTCTGCAGCCAGTTTTCTTACCAGCTGTTGTTTTTTTTTCCTCTCCTACCCCCGCCTTTCTTCCTGAAGTTAATGTCATAACATTTTCCTTTACCCAGTCCTTTTATTCTTGCTGTTTCAGTTTACATCATACATTTGGGCTGCATTTTCATAAGCATCCAGCAGAGGAATGTTTCAGCAGCAATGCAGTACTTAGATTTTGACTCAATTTTCTAATGAAGTTAAGGAGGGGGGAGTCTGAAAATGTTCATGTGGTAAAACATGAACAATTTTAGAAACATCTTGGTTTCTCTGAAATCTACTATGGATTTCAGTCAGCTTCTGCAGAACCAGTATGCGATGTGAATTTTTCCAGGGCCCCTGGAGTTGGACTGCCCTGCTATACCAAACACCCAGCACCCAGCCTGCCCTGCTCCTCTCCTTGATGGTGATGAGTCTTGAGAACTCAAGGGAAGGACAAAGTTTTCCAGATTTTCTTTGCTGTGCAGGCAGAGCCATAACTAAAGCTATCACATTCTCAAGTTTATAATCTTTCTAGGTTTTGGAAAAGTATTTGTTTTGGAATTTTGGGGATTTTCTATAAAATAAAAATTTTAAGGTTTAGCCAGCTCCATGCTTAACTCACCTTGGAGTCCTCAAAGAAAACCCAGTTATGTTTCCCACAGAGATCTTCTATCTGTCTATGGATGTTTCTGTATTTTATAATACCACACCTTTCTGATTATGAGAGACATTTATAGAGTTGTAGTACCATGGAACATAGACTGTAGTGTTTTCACTATTGCTGTGTCAAAATAATGCTAGAAGCCTAGATTTTTTTCATAAATTCAGACCCATCAATTATTCCTTCCTTTGCTTGAAGTGCCAATGGCAAAATATAACTGTCAAGAAGTATAATAGGAAGTATATAATTAAAGTAACGAAAAATATTACTAGCAATTAAAGAACATTATGAAAAAAATTAGTTCTTCTTCCTCTTTTAACTGGAAAAGAAATGTCATCCTACCATTCCATGTATTGCCCTATTTTTACATCACCCCAGAAAGAGCATACTTTGAAGTAATTTTAATACTTGTCTCTGAATAAATCATTAATTTGCATAGAGAATTCTTCACCTGATTTAAGACAGGTGAAGAATTAATTTTCCCCTTAAGCAAGTTAGGTTCTATGGTATATATGTGATGACTTTTTGGGGTGAAGTGCAGGGTTCTTTTCTCTGCTTCACTAAGAGTTGAAAGACTCCTAACATCCTTTTGTTCATTTGGTTGAGTATCTGACCAACATACTTAGATTCACTTCCTCTTTGGTTGAAGTATGAAAACTTCCACATTTATTCACTTAATAATGTTTCTTTTCATCCAGTCTTAAGCCTCCTTCAGAGATTTTTTTTTAATGCTGAGAATTTATTTTTAATTCTATATTGTAAAAGGTGATCAAAGGATTATCCCAAAATGAGGTTTTTGTAATGTACTTGCTGTATCCATTAAGATGAGTACTGAATGGTATTGCGAAACTGTTCTGCAAAACAGGAAACCAAACCCATTTTTGTCAGTGTTACTTAAATAATACTATTAAGCTGTATGTCACTTTACTACTATACTTTACTACAATACTACTATAAACTTATAATTTAGCTTTAGCATTTATCATTATTGATTAGACTATCATTGTTCTGTAAATACAGGAAACAAAATTGAATCTGAATCTTAACTTTCCCTAGCTTGTCTTCCAAATGTCACAAAAACTTACTTTCACTTCTCTCGGGTTCTTTGTTTATGCAAAGAAAATTATACTGGATGTCTCTACTGTGTCTCTATTTACAGTAGCGTGGCTGAAGCATATTGATAAAGCCAAAGCGAATTTCAAAGACGGTACAGATTCTTTTTGCTGCTGCTTCTGCTAAGGAAACCTCCTATGCTAAAAGTTTGGGTTTTTTTTTTTAACTTAATTAGTTGATCCATTAAAATATATTATCTGTCCTGTAAATCTGCCCTAGTAATTTTTGAAAAATACTTGGAGCTGAACCTGAACAAATTTTACTTTTATGGAAGCCACTTGCCAGTACTCTTAGAGAGTACTTTTGAAAGTTCCATTCAACTTACGATTTAAAGCAGTGTCTAGAAAACATTTGGGGGCATATTTTCTTATCTTTCTTCATTCTTACTTCTTTGCTGCCATGTGGAGCACTGTCTTTGAGAAAACTGATTTTTACTCACAATACTCTGATCTTTTCATTGCAATGGCAGCTGAAACATAAAGCAGTTTACAGAAGTCAGTATCCAATACAAGAAGAGAAATTACTTGTAGAACAGAGGATTTTGGAGTTGGACTGGTGAGACGGTGCTACATGTTTTACGGCCAAGTGAGCCATTTTGGTCATTTTCCCAGTTTGGGTTAAAGAAAAACCACGTTAGTGATGAAAAGTACACATCTGACAATTATACTTAAGTGAGTTCATGAGATTACTAATCTGAAGAACTTGTTTAATTTATACAGGTATTTCCACACTTTTCTGAAAAATAGTTTTGTAAGGGAATTTTTGGTGCATTTCTATTTTTTTTTTAGCTAGATATTCACTCCCTGTTTAAAAAAAAACATCTCCTATTAGAGATGTGGGTCTTAATTATGCTTCTAAATCTTATTAAACCGTTTGTTAACCTTAGCAAACATGTGGCTTTGAAAATTGTAATAACTCAATTTTTAATGAGAACCTGCCTTTCTGAGTCCATGTACAATTCTCAGTCAGAAAAGGAGATTTTACAGCAATAGTACATAATTCACAAGCTCCTGTAAATTGATTTTTGAGTCTTGCAATGATGGATTTTGGCCATGTGTTTGCATTATCCACAGAACGTGTATTGCTGTACCACATTTATCTAAATGAAGGCTGTATTTAAAAGATATTGTTCTGCTGGAGACTAAAGGGAATGCATTTTAATAATCAGGGAAACTAATGACAGACCGCCCTATTCTCTACTGACTGTGTTTATGCATTCAGAGAGTGTTACTGGATCATATACCAGTAGAAACACTCTAAATATCAAACACCTGGTTTTGGCCGAAAGTCTTTCAGACAAAGGACTGGTAAAGCCCAAGTCAGGGCATAAAGTTTGGGGATCTACAGATCATTCACTCAAAATCATTCTGATTTTGAGAACTGGTTTTCATCAATCACTTACTCAAATTATATGGAAAATATCATGACCTGAATATCATGAGCTGAATATATTCAGCTTCCTTTGCCCCTAATACTTCTAGCAAATTAAACAAACAAACAAACCCCAAAACAAACCGCCATCAAAAACCTACATTAAGAGGCTTTTGATAATATTATGCCAAGAATCACAAAATTAAGACACACCCAAACAGAAACTGCTCTTGAAATATGGAGCATTAACTTGCAGGCTCACCAAAATATGTGGTTTTTTTTAAAGGATCAAATTCTTTATTCCCCCTATGAAGTTCTGTGATTCCTAGAACAAGACTAAGAGAATAGGCAGCTGCTCAATAGGATTTTTTGTCCTCATTCAGTGTATGATTTTATTTGTTGTTTATTGTCGTGTTCAGCTCAGAAGGCAGAACTGCTCATTTCCTTATAAACACTTACTACTCAAATATGTAAATACTTCATAGACGTTAATTAATGTATCTTACAAGCTCAGCTATGAGGTGAGGAGTGCCATCATCATCATTTAGCACCTTAATAGCTGCAGTACAGGGAAATTAAGATGAATGTAACCATTAATATATGTCAGAATTTTTGGAGTCCACCAAGGAAAGGATTCTGTGGATCTTCCTTACATTTACCACCACCTAGATATACTGTACACTGTAGAAAATAATTATACATCTAAGATACCCTTTCGGAATAAGTAGTATCTGGGCATATAATTAGGTATTGCTACATCTCTATGCAAAGGGCTGACTTAAATTTAATCTTTTTCAAATTTTTGATGACTATATTTTGCAGTCCAAAGTGGCAATGCTGTTGC
>VZTV01053190.1:0-60193 GCA_013400875.1 Anhinga rufa
ACTGCATTAATGGGGAAAAGAAGTAAAACTGACAGACGACCCGATGGAGGAGTGCTGTGATGAAAGGTCTCAGCAGGGCACGTTTGTCCGAATGAGCCACTGCCTCACTGGGGTGATTTATCCCTTGCTCCAAATGCATTTGCTGGATTTAATGACAAGTTGGTGGCATTTCTGCAATTAATCCTATCAAAGGGAGGTGATTTTACACGGAGCTGGTCCCATATTTCCTACCCTGTTTTTGTTTATGAGGAGAGGGGCTGCCAGCTGTCTCCCAAGTCAGGGCACTACAGTTCATGGCAGTAACAGTGGGTTATTAACCAAGTGTCTTCTCCTGACATCTGAAACCAGCACAGCTAAAAAAATACAACGTCAGATTGTCCTAACAAGCAATCTCCAAACTGTAAATATGCAATAGTGAGAGAAAGTATTTCTTTGCCAGTGAAACACTTTAGTGAGTGGATGGCTCAGCAAATCTTTCATGCAGCTGCTTTCCCCTCTGCAGATGCTGAGATTTATGGTAGGAAGGGAGGGGACAAATAAGTAACCAGGGTAGCGCAGTCCCTGTGTGGTTGGGTTCCACCTCATACTCTGGTTTGGCTGGTCTGATCCTTCTGCAGCTCTCGTTTCCTTGGATAAACCATTAATGGTGCCATTCACTGGGGACTTGGAGCCTGGAACGGAAGTAGTTCCCAGTGCCAGAAAACATGACTTGGCTAAGACAAGAAGGAACAATCTATCCTTCCAATGGGGGTACCAATGACACATACCCAAAGCTTTTAAATATCGAGTGCTCTTTGAATACTGATGGCCTCTTTTAGAGAGAGAGAAGCAAAGGAGAGAGAATCAATGGAGATTACTTATTTTTGCAATTCTGAGAAGCTTTTTCATATTCCTTTCCAAGGGCTAGGTTCTTAATCTCTTTATCCTTCTGTCCAATTAAATGACATTTCTGATGAATACTAGTCCCAGAACGAAAATCACAGTACCTGGAGGTACACGATCCAAAAGAAATTATCTTCCTTCCTGACAGTGGCAGACTAAGATGCAAAAGAAAAAGCCCAACATGTATTTTCCAGAAGGCCCTTCCTGGTGATCATAACCTCCAACAGCAAAGTCCCTTCACAAAACACAATCCTTGGAAATAGTATTAATAGCAAAAAAACCCACGAAAACAAAGGATACAATCCAGCACATTCTCAACTGATTTACAAGCCCTCTGAGGTGGTACTTCAGCCATTCTTCCTGTCGTGATGAAATTTTCATTCCCCTTGGACGTGAGCTGTGAGGTGGAGGAGAAAACTCACACCCTGACTTGCCCATTGACAGCAATGTACTCATCTGGGGAATCTGTTGTATTGGTGACAGTGTAGAGCAATTCTTGTTCTGACCCCACATCATATTTTGAGCAATTTAAACCAGTAATAGTCATCTTCTGATGTTGGAAAAAATCCCCAAAATAGTTCTAAAAACTGTTGCTGTTTCCACACCTTGGTGTTGCAAACTGAGCCATTCAGTCTGTTAGTTGCTGGGAAAAGGTTTATCCAACATAATCTCCAAAAGCACTTTCTGATTCATACTTGTTTGCAAAGGCTCTGATGAGAGACCAGCTGAACACGGAGGCTTGAAGGAAGCTCCTGAAGGAATGTGAAGGTCTTGCTGTTGAGGACACACAGATGAAAACATTAGCAGAATACATAAGATGCTTTGCACTTCCCTTATTTATCCAAAAACCTATTTTTGTTTATTAAAACCTAGTTACTAGCTGCATCTCACCAATAACCTGGAGTGCTTGCTTGGTTAATTTAAGCAAGCAGAGCTTTGACGAAGTAATTTTACCATCCTCGGGGATCTGCCAGCTTATGCCGGTCTTCACTATTTCAGATGAAATTGAGTTAATTTTCGCTGAAATTGCTTCTTAGCAGACAAACACATTCCCCATCATTGCGAGCTTATGCCTCTGCAGCTCTATTATTCTTTAATTTACACACCCCAGCAGCGAGGGATTAATGCCTGAGACATACAAAAGGCTACAGTGTGGAGAGGAGAAGGGGAGGAGAGAGAGAAAGTAGAGCTCTGCAGGGAATAGGTAATGGTGTTTCAGTTTTATAGTCAAAACATTTAAAGTTTGGCATTAATATGGAGTCAACTCTTGTTGTCCTTTCACTCTGGAAATGCATCATCTAAAGTCTCAAGGCAGAAAACCACTCAGCTGCTCAGCCAGGCCAGAGATGATGGCAGGCCCCTGCAGGATTGCCAGGCTGAGAGGGCAATCACCAGGATATTACAATCTGCTCCACATCAAGAACTGATTGTGGGGGGTCAAGGTGGTGTGAAGAACCACACAGAAAGGCCAGATTTCACCTTTGCATCTTCCACAATTCTCTTGCTTCAAACAGGAGTTCCCCTGGGAAAATGCTGCTGCCAAGGCTCTGGGGATGCTTTCAAATGCTCAGAAATGCTCAGAAATCAAAATACTGGTTCTTATAAGCATCCAGACAAAAATATAACTAGTGCCAAAGCACCTGTAAATGGGTGGAAAAGGGGGATTCCACTATGTTGTGGTTTAACCCCAGTCAGCAACTAAGCCCCACACAGCTGCTTGCTCACTCCCCCCCTGGTGGGATGGGGGAGAGATTCAGAAGAGTAAAAGTGAGAAAACTCATAGATTGAGATAAAGACAGTTTAATAAGTAAAGCAAAGTCCACATGCGCAAGCAAAGCAAAACAAGGAATTAATTCACTGCTTCCCATCGGCCCGCAGGTGTTCAGCCATCTCCAGGAAAGCAGGGCTCCATCATGTGTAATTGTGACTGAGGAAGACAAAATGCCATCACTCCGAACATCCCCTCTTCCTTTTTCTTCCCACAGCTTTATATGTTGATCATGATGTCATATGGAGTGGAATATCCCTTTGGTCAGTTGGGGTCAGATGTCCCAGCTGTGTCCCCTCCGAGCTCCCTGTGCCCCACGGCCCACTCGCTGGTGGGGTGGGGTGAGAAGCAGAAAAGGCCTTGACTCTGTGTAAGCCCTGCTCAGCAGGACCTAAAACATCCCTGTGTTATCAACACTGTTTTCAGCACAAATCCACAACATAGCCCCATACTAGCTACTATGAAGACAATTAACTCTATCCCAACCAAAACCAGCACACACTATCTGGTTTTTCCAAAGAGAACAGGCAGAAATGCCAAGTTTGGCAATCCCTGTAAAGTCTCTAGTGAGATTTTAGGGTAGCAGCATTTTAAGCTAGTCCCTGCTAATGATTGATCAGAACAGCAATTATACTCTTTTTATGTTATCACTTCAGTTTTCCTTCCTTAATTAAACAGCTAACCATTTCCTCTTTTTTTGTATACACCTCTGAGGTATAGACTGGTTATTGGATAAAATATGTCAATCCCATATCATGTGTTGGTATGCATGTAGCAATGCTGCAATGAGATGTTTAAATTCCTTATCTTCCTTTGAAGGCCTGTCCTTCCTTCCCCTTCCCTAACTACTATCAGTGCCACAGTACATACCAAGATCCCACTCCACTGCCCACTCATCCTACTTCCACACAAACATGTTAAGGCTTTCTCCTTGCTAACCTCTGCTCATGAGAAACTCTCTATCAGCCTGTGTTATTCTGCTTTCAAATCTTTCTTGTTTCCTCCTTCATTATGATGCCTACCAAATCTGGACACCACAAGGAAGTTGCTGATGTGCCGGACCACTGCATCTTACACTAATTTATCTCATTACTGTCTAACATCCAGCTGTTCTTCCTGGCTTTTTGTTAGATGGTAAGCTCTTTGGGGTAAGGGCAATCTTGTGCCTTTGGCTTGAGCAACATGTCATCATAGGTGCATGCCATGAAGTCTACAAATTTGGCAGCAAAAAAAGAAAGCTCTTGGGCTCCAAAGCAGGGCAACTGTATGAAATATGTTCTTCTGTTTAGAATGCATATCTTGTGGTACACAACAGACCAGAAAAGAATCGTCCCTTCCAGGCAAGAACTCTTTGTATCTTTATATGTATCTTTGTATCTGTACCTGAGAGATAATGAAATGCAATATTTTTTGCTAGAGAGTATAACAGACCTCCCAGCACCCGTGGTATACCAGTTTGCCTTTCAGGCCTCCCCAAGGATCATTCTACCCTTCTGCCAACATCCCAGATGTTTGGCTTGAAGGCCAGTGGAAGGAATACTGGTTTTCTCCCCAGTTTGTGGACCCTTTCTACTACCAGAATGACTATACTTGAACATGCCTAACACTAGCACACCAAGTTTAAGTTTCCCTTATTTGATAACGTTCCCTCCTGAGGACTGTCATTGGTAGCTGTGGCTATTGGATAGAATGCAATGGTAGCTATTGGATAGAATAGCAGTGGGGAAGGAGGTGCTCAATACGATTCATGTTGAAGAAAATGAAAGGAGCTCTGGTTCCCTCCAGAAATAACCTCATCATCTTGCAAGGGTAGTACCAACTCTGCTGCATGGCTGGGAAGTCCCAGCCTCTGGAGCATGTCCTTGTTGAATCCAGGAGTAGGTCATGGTGAGAAAGGAGATGTTATTGCTTTGCACTAAAGAGAAACTCAAAAGAAACTCCTGTGCAGTCAGAGCAACACCAAATCTGAGAACAGGAGAAACCCCCTCCCAGTTTGCAGGAGAGGAAAGGGAGGAAAAAGCAGGAGAAAAATATTAACAGAAAAACAGTTCCATTGAGGTAAGTGGTAAATAGTGAAAAACAGGGCACTTTCACCCACCTGCAGTTAGGGTCCAACTTGTATCAGCTGGTAGAAATTCCCTCTGTTGGATGTGCATGACCATCTCTTGAAAAAAGCTGAAAATCAGCCTAAAAAGTTATATTAAACCAGTAGTCTAGCAGGACAAGGTAGCACCAGCAATATGCCAACACAAAGATGAGTGGGACCAGTGGCTCAGGCAGGTATACTTTGTCCTCCTTCTGCCATCCAGGAGAAACTTCTACCATTTTCCCAGAGAAGTTATTTCAGAAACCAACTCCTTTCAGTTCAGCTGACTTTTAGCCTCATGCATTTTTATACACTCTCTGCAAGAACGAGAAGGATATTTACATTTTTTAATAAGCCTGACAGTTTGAAAGTAATTGGGGATTTATAATGGGTTTGTTTAGGTCTTTTTGTCCACTTGAATTCCAACTGCTACTCTTAGGCCTAACAAGCAATATTATCTCTATGGTGATGAGGGAACCTCAACAGGAGGCCCTGAAGCCAAAGAGGAAAGCACTGGCATGTTTTGTTTTGTTATGTTATTTTTTTTTCCTTTGAACCTGCATTTTAAAACAAAAACAGCACAACAAAATTTAAAGCAAGAGCAAAATTCCTCCAGCCATCCAGTGCTCATAACTCTGGCTTCTTCTGCTGGTTCTCCCAGGGGCACATAAGCCAGTGTCTGATCTCTATCAAGGTGGTTTTTTCTTCCTCGCAAAGATTTGCATTTATTTGTTCTATTATGGTTCTAAAGTGATCTTAACCCTGATTTTTCTTCTGGGAGAATCAGATGTTTGGTGGTAAGGATGGAACTAACCTGCAAAACTCAAGGTCTGGGATCAGATTCCTGCAGCTGAATCTCAGGGACTCAGTTCTGCTTATTCCTGAAATAAAAAGACAGCTGCATTGGGTGGAAGAGAGAAAGGAATGAAAGCCGAGAAGGGATCTGATCCAGTTGTGATAATGGGGTCTTCAGCGAGGACTGCTATCAAAACCAGAGACTCCTGGGAGTGTCTTTGCCTTCCTTGACATTGCTGAGGGACACTACTGAGACTGCAGTGCTTATTTGTCCCAGGCTCCTCTAGACAAGGGCTGCTGACATATTACAGGTTATACGCTTGGAGCCTAAATTTCAAATTGGGTTCTTGCTTCCTTGTGCCTCAGTTCCCCACCTTCTTAAGAGAAGAAATAGCAGTCCCTGTCTTCTGCAAGAGTAAGTATATAAATGAAACAGAGATCAGCAGGGCTTTGTGTTGAAGTGGGAAGTGTCCGCCAAAGCCAACAAAAAACAGTGATAATGAGAAAAAAAAAAAAAACAACACAAAAACCAAAACCGAACAAACCAGGACTAGCACTGACACCCCTGATCAGCAGACATCAGCACACAGGTTCCTTTCAGCATAAGTGAGCACCAAGCAACAGTGCTGTGGGACACACCTGATTTTGTCAAGGGCAGAGCCTCAGTTCACATCTGAGGGCACACCAGTGAATCGCTTCCCACGCACCACATTGCTATTCTTTTCTCAGAGTAGCTAAAGCTGTGGAAAGAATTACCTTCATAAGCAAAGCAAAGAGGAGTGGAGATGTTGCCATTTGCCATTGCTCTTTCTTGCTCTTGACCGTGTGCTTTGGGTTGAAACCCATGCAAGATATACAGCCAAGGGATAGCTTTCTCCACTGGGTCTCAGGCATGGGGCTGTGCAGCCTTATTTCCTTCCCCTGTGGAGCAAAGAGGGACAAAAGGGACAATGCCTGTTCCTAGTGCTTCCTAGCTCCCGCAGCCCCAGGAGGGGCTTCTCCAGCCCCCTTGCTACAGAGAGCCATAGGAGCCATTCCTTGGCCTGCACCAAGACCTGGCACCCATGGCAGTGCTGCCTGCTCCTTGTTGTACCTTCCCAGCACATGCATTGTGTATGCAGTGATACACAGGTCTCAGCACCCTGTGGAGGGCAGCAGGCAGGGAGCTACAGCCGGTGGGACACACAGAGGGAGGGGTGGAAGAAGAGTCAAACACAGGAAGAGGAGATAAAGAGAGATGGGATGGGAATGGGTGAAAGGCAGCAGGGGGGAGAGGGGAAAGTGGGAAATGAATTGAAATAAGTTAGAAAATTCCAGGCAGCCGAGCTTGAGCATTCAGCAGCTGAGATGTGGGGCTTCATTAGTACAGACCGACGGAAGATAGAGACATTAAGGAAGGAAATGTGTGACTCACAGGGGAAAATTGGAAAAACAACACACACCGTAGCAGCTGCTCCGTTTACTTCAATTAAAGAACAGCTCAAAGGGTATGTTAAGGGGAAAGGAGGGGGAAGCAAACAAAGGCACAAACAACAGAAAAAAGCCAACCAGATGAAGCAACTGTTACCCTCAAGCACCTAAATGAACTGACTCAGGCATCTGAACAGGAACCAGCGTTCCTCACCCTGTGCCTCTAAACAGGGGCCAAGCTGCTTGCTCTGCAGAGCTGGGCTGCGGCAGAAGCTGCTGCCCAGCTATCAAGTGAGGAAGGCAGTTCCTTAGTGTAGCTCTGTGACACCTTGGGAATGGGCGAGCAGAGTATCCCACTACACCTAAACCACCAGCTGCAGTGTGTCTGAGCAAGGAAGGGAGGACAGCAGCAGTAGGTGCGTTCATCACAACCATGACTCACAGCAGAGCTGTGTTGGCCAAAGGGAAGCACATTGCACTTGGCTCCAGGATGGTGGGAGATAGTGCCAGAGCCTCTCCATCCTCTCAGTGTCACCCCACAGCAATCCCATCTCACCTGCCCCAGGTTTTGGTGCCAGCATTAGCCAGAGCCACGAAGCCTCTCACAGCCACCTCATTAGCTAACATGCCTGGCTGGCATCCGAACACTTCCCTTACCTCCTCCTGTGGTTATGAGGATGCAAAGAGCTCACTGAGATTGGCTTTTGCTGCTTTTCCAGAAAAAAGGTTGACGCTAATTCCAGACAGAGGCTTTAGTTATTTCAGCTACACTGGACACACTGGTGGGAACATCCTGCACTGGGCAAAAAGGAGAATGAGCAAGGTGACTCCCATCTCTTCCTTTATCTACTAATTGCC
Organism: Anhinga rufa; assembly: GCA_013400875.1. Classification (NCBI taxonomy): domain Eukaryota; kingdom Metazoa; phylum Chordata; class Aves; order Suliformes; family Anhingidae; genus Anhinga; species Anhinga rufa. The sequence goes on from VZTV01053190.1 coordinate 7,800, forward strand.
AAACCTAATTTCTCAGACCTCATGAGCACTGAGAAACGTTATAGTAAAAATGTCATGGATTCCAGTGAATCTTGTTTTCAGCTTTGAGGTGATAGAAGTTGGAAGTGAAGAACAGAGTGGACCTAGAAGAGCAAAAGTGAGACACAGGAGAAGGAAGGGATGGAAGAAACTTTCACTTTTCTAAGTGTTTCCTCCTTGCAGCTTCCACCAAATGTGGTAGAACAAAATGTGTTAAGGATTTATAGGGGAAGAAATTTTTTCTGTTTAGAGCCCACTAATCACCATAGATCTCCAGATCTCTGCTTTCTTTACCACTTACCTCATGTAAGAGGTTTATCACCTTGCTCCAGTTGTGACACCAGCCTGCAAGGGTTAGTTGCTTTCCTTGGTTGACTGAAGCCTCAGATCTGGAGGCTACTGGGTCAGTCCCAACTCATGGCCTTCCCAGATGATCAAGACAGACAACTTCACAATGTCAGAAAAAGACTGCTTTCATTTTTGGCTGGGGAAAATCTTTGTTCAGATTTTATCCTTCCCTCCTTATCTTTGTGGATGCTTCCCAATTCCTGGATACAACAAATCCATGACCCTTGGCTGACTCATTCTCTATAGGACCATAGCAGTGGATTTCATGACAAAATCCCATGGTCTCAGGATAATTACCTGCCCAAAGTCTCAGATGGAGTGCCTAGATACAAGCATACTCCCAAACTCCTGACATTTATCACTCTAAAGAGCAGCCAGCGGAAAAGCGGCCCCTATCAGATAAGAGGTGTCAGTCAAGATTTCAATGTAGTCGGCTGCAGCTTGAAAAGGACACATCACAGTATATCTGCAGAACCAAGCATGGCGAGTGTTAAATCTCCACAGCGTGGGAATTAGCACAATGAATCCCATCTCCATACGTGACAATGGGAAACTCATAATTCTCTTACGTGAACTTTAATGCCAAAAAGTTGCCACAGAGAACCACCGAGGACACAAGGGCTTTTTCTTCAAAGCTTCTGAGATAGGCAGCATTAAACGCACTTGCTTTGAGCTGGCTGTGTGTTAAGCTTCCTCTCTGTCCCTTCATCTCTCCCCAATCAAGCTGTGTCTCAGTCAGCACCCAGTTATTAAATTCTGGATGGATTAAAGAGCATGAGAAAGTGCTTTTTTTAGGAACGCAATGTTTATCCATCACTCATCTGGGTGACTTAAACTTCAGATCCTCTGCTCTGCTAATGATCATTGCATGGCGTGCATTCAGAGTCTTCGCTTTGCACGGTGGTGGGGATGTTTGATCTAAAGGCTTCTCTTTGCCCAAGATTAAATCTGAATTTGGATCATCCTTTGGGGTCTAATTGCATAGGATTTTGGTGGCAGTGCAGCAGGGCCACAGAATGCATTGGCAGGAATAAGAGGACAGGAATTCCCCAGATGACCTAACAGAGCCCAGGAGATTTCAATAACATTTTGGGCGGAGGAGAAAATGAAGTTCAGAGACAGAAAAAACAGGTTTCCTTGTTCAGTGTTAAAAATGAAAAAAGAGGGAGGATAATCTCTCTAATCAAATTTCTAGAATTTGTGCAGGCTTCCAACTAATGCCAACTTAGAAGAAGCATTGACCGGTTTCAGACCCTCTCTGATGGAGACGTGGGTGGACAGGGATCAGACTGACAGTAAGTTTCTCAAAACTGCAAAGTTTCAACACTGCATTAGGCATAATTACACCTGTCAAAGATGACATACTCCTGGAAATTTTCTGTTGCACAGCAAATGGCAGAGGGACTCTTGCAAAACCCTCCACATAATTTCTGGATGCCTCAGGCCTTCAGAAACTATCTTGGCAGGCAGATGATGTCTTGCTGTGCAACAGGACACTCTGGTTTAACTACAGGTGGTGTTGGACCAAACAATTAGAAACACCTTTGCTTTTCTCGATCTGGAAAAGTCCGCTCTTTGTATTTTGGGAGTGGCACCTCTTAAAGAGATACAAGAAATATCATGTCATTTTATGACCACCTGCCAGTTAGCTCCTCTGGTCTGTCACCTCCAGTAAAGGGCAAACATTTCAATACAACAAAGAAACACATGATGATTCGGGGCCACCTGGTAAGACGAACACCTGGTTCCCCCCCTTCTCAACCCTTCAAATGACTTCTACAAAAAAAAAAGTATCCTTGTACGGGACCCAAGCACAGTGTTGATGGTAGCCAAGAAATACATGCAATAGCTGCAATATCCCTCCCTGGTTCATCTCCTTGTCAGCCCAGCAGTGCAAAGATGACGTGAAGTTCTCCCCAGAACAGCAGCTTTCCTCCCCGCAAAAGAAAGCTCAACAAGAGTATGGCTAAGTAGGAAGGAAAGGAGAATGTCAGAGCAGGACAGAAACCGCAGGGCTTGCTACAGCTTCTCCTCAGTTCTTATCCTAGTAGATCCCAGTGCCTGCCCTGCCCAGGTGCATCTGGAAAACCGTCTTAGAGATCCTAACACACAGAGATATGTCAGCATTGCATCAGAGCCTGCTAACCATGCTGCCGATGAGGCTTTTTTTCCAGCCCAGCGGCACTTCTTTCACTGCCACACCCCCACACACTTCCAGCTCCAACTTCACATGCCCTAGGGAGCAGGAATGTTGGCACTCGGTGCCAAAGGATGAAACATCGAAATCCTCATCCATCTGAGATTAAATTAAGGGAGAAGGGATGGACTACCCCAAACACAGTGAGCCTTAGATAAATGTTCATTGTCTTCACTGGGAGCTGGGTTTGAATAAGAAGGAGAAGTTCAGGTTTTGGCAGACCGTATGTAAAATGTTGCAGAATGACTGCTATGTACATGCAGCTAGTTTTCATGCATAATATATATAGGAGCATACCATATGTTTAAAGCATCAGGCAATCAGGCCAATCTTGGATCATGTTATAAAGCTTTCCTATAGTGTTGCATTTGTTCTAAACAGATGCATTTCTCCTTGCCGCCCTCCTCCCCCCAAGCTTCCCAGCCTGCCAACACTCACTTATAAGGAAACCAGGTGTCCATCTTTAAAAAAAGAAATAAATCAGTATCCAATGGAATCTGTCCAGGAAGAAAGTAAGTGCCGATCTCTGCTATTTTTGTTTCAAAGAGGAAATATGTTGCCAAACAAACTAACAAATGGACAAACAAGAAGCAAAACAAGAAAAAGGGAGACATGAAAACTCATAGGAATTAGGTTCTGAATTCTGCAAAGCCAAATGCTAATTGCACCAGTCCTCAAATGTACAGAACAGATGAATTCAAGAACAGAAAGTGTGCCAGTGATAGCAGATATGCTCTGGGTGAAACATGTCCTGCATTGGTTATAAGAAGGGCTGTATGCTCTCGTCTTTAAAGTGTATGGTTTGATTTTATATTAATTCATCATCAGCATCACAGATCTCAGGGGCCCGTCTCCTCTCATTAAAGGTGCTTTGCATATACGGTTGGAAAAGAACCGCCATCTGATTTGTCTCATTGCTGCTCTCTGCTGTTGCTGTGTTACCCTGTTAGGGAGCTTTTGGCAGACCCCTCCACATATCAGGAGCTCTTCTGGGCCCTGGCTCAGCCCCAGCGGGTGCTGGGTGCCCTGCGCCAGCGCAAGCAGCTCTGCTGGCTGGGAGGAGAGCCCAGCATCTCCCAGCGTGCTGGGTGTTGGCAGGGGCTGGGCAGGGATATGGAGGAAACCCAAGGCCAACCTGCCTTGTGCACAACACCCTTAAGTGAGCAAGAGTAGCTCTGTCCTCCCGCAATGCTTCCAGAGACATTGCCTCCATCAGTCCCTGGGGGAAGAGGAGAACCACCTTGCAGGTGAAAGCCTACAGGCTCAGCAGCAGAGCAGCTGGGAAACACTTGCAGCTGCCTCCCTATCCTTTATGTGGAGTTCCCTCCACTCATGTGAGCTCTTAAGGCTGTGTTTTATATCCTAATTAAACTGAAAGAAAAGGAATTGGATAACAGTCTAAAAGATTTGCAAGCTACATCTATTTCAGAAAATGACTCATGTTCCCACTAGTGTAGCTCATCAGGTCCAGCACATGCTCTAATGTGTGGGACTAATAGATTTGTAACAGTGATATCTAATATGAGTCTGTTCCGGTTACATGCTTATCATGGGTCCTTGCAGACTTTCCATCAAAGCTGCTGAATGGAAGCACTTTTTATTAAAGAAAGAGGGAAAAAAAAAACCTCTTTGCCCATAAATTGCTCAGCACATTAGCCCCCAAAACAATTCACTGAGGCAAGGTCATATTTCCCTTACATTAATTCAGATCCTTGGAAAGTTCAATGAAATGAGAAGACAAGACAAAACACAAGAGGCTGTGTCTTCGGCTGCCATGAATCAGCATTGCTTTCCATCAGCTGAGAATCCAACCATATATCTAGAGAGCACTATATGAAATATATAACAATTTCTTTACAGTCTTGGGGGTCTGGTAATGATGATCCACACCTTGCTTTACTACTTGAGAAGGAAGAGAGCGACTACAAGGACAGATGACACTTGGCAGGTGAGAGCAGGTTTTATAGCCCCATAGGAAAAGCTCTTTTGATTTCAGGAAGCTCAAGTTTGTCCCATGGTGTTGGGGGTCACCACAGTTAAGTGGAGGAAAATATTCTGTTGCTTTGTTTTATTTCCAGGCAGTATTTCAGTGGGACAGGTCCTGATGCCAGTCTCAGGCGGGAATAGGACGTGACAAATCAAGCCGCAGAGGGACAGGCTTAAGTGAAATATAGTCATGATGCTGCTGCTCTGCCTCTCAGTTATCTCCCAGACGCTGCTCTGAACAGCAAGGAAACCTGCCAACTCTGAACCCTGTACCGTGCGCTGTCCCTTTGATACTGCAGCTCTCTCCTTCATGTTTACACCCTTCAGATATTTTTAGGCTTTTTTTTTCCACACACAGACGTACGCGTTGTCATCTCGTAGTCTCGTTTAGCAGTTTGAGGCTTCCCACATAAATCAGTTTTTCCAAATGTCTGATCATTTAGTGATCAGAAGGCAGAAGGGGTGGTCTCGTCGCTCTTCTTTTAGCTTCCTCCCAGGTCTCATTATCTGGTCACGTTGTGGTGGCCAGGACCAAGCGTGTGGTTCATTTTGAGGACAAATCAGAACCACATAGGGAAGGGCTGTTTCCTTTCCACAGCATAATTTGCCTCCACGGAGGCAGATGATTTTGTTTGCAGTAATATACTATTTCAGACTGATCTCCAGTATGTCATCTGCTGGCACCTCAAGGACCCTTTCTGTACCTTACCTGGAACTGGTGGAAAATAAGTTGTCAAAACTGTTAATTTCTGATATAGTTGGAGGGGGAGGGTGTTCCCTGAAAACACCATATGGTTTAGGATGAAATATTTTTGGTAGAGGGACTTGATTTTTTAAATTATTTTTTACCAGTCTTCTCTCCAGGGAAATAATGTTTTAATATGCTTCACCTTGAGACCTTCCAAATCTCTTCTTTTTGTGGATTGTCTCAACTATTTTGGATAGTGTTCCTGTACATACAAATATTTGGCAGGTTTAACAGCAAGAAAATATCAAATTACAGTAACGGATTTGTGGTCATGCTCTGGTCTGACTAGGCAGACAGGTAAGCACTATAAAGTGTTCTGTCAAATACTTACTCCCATAAAATTTCATTCTCCATAGTGGTCACATTATCCAGATCAAATCCTTGGTCCTTCCTTGAAAAAAATTCTCAGAACATGCTTGTTTTCCCCCTCAGGCACCATTAAAACAAGCCACCCCAGATCATGACATAGCAATGCATTCAGCCCATTGTTCTGGGAAGAAAAAGCTGTTTCTGGCCAAATCCAATTATGTACCATGTTTGTAACTTCATTCCAGAAAACCTTTGGAGCCAAATAGGTCCATGTTAGCCATTATGGGGCATTTCTTAGCAAAAAATCTCCTATTGCCATAGCCACTCCTCCCCGTCCCAGCCTTGTAATGAACTCCAACAACTGGCAGATCCAAGCTGTTGTTGACATGAAGGTGAAAAGTTCGGTGGTTGGGAGCAGCATGACAACTACCCAAGGTCTGACAAGATCTCCCTGCTTCGCCCACCTCTGACCCCCAATGCTTCCCAACACAAGGACCAGTTCCCAGGGCAGCGGCTTCACAACTGGGACCCGACTGTGGGTTAGCGCTTCACTCTTCATCAGGTATTATGCCCCTTTCTGTACATGACAGCACTTGCTGCTGTGAAATGCAATCCTGCCTCTTTACGGGCTCCGTGGGTTACGGAGGGTGGTGGGTAACCATAGAAACAATGTTGTAAAACAGCATGGGAGTTGACGTGTAATATAGTGCTACCACCGTGCAACACCTGAACAGAGCCCTTCAGGAGGAGTCATTATGGATGCACTTGTAATGGGTTTGAGCCGGGATGTTCTGTGCAGAAAGTCAAGTGCGGGCTGGAGGATGAATTTAGCATGGGAAGGAAGGTCCCAATCATTAATGCAACTCAAAGTCTTTAAATTAAAACCCAGAAACCCACTATATTTACACTGGTTTTCATTCAGCTTCTGAAAGGAGCAGGTGATGCTGAGCTCTGCTCCCTGTCCCCACACAGCTTTGAGGCTGTGTTCACCAAAATCTACTACCAGCATGTGTAGGACCCCACAAGCCTGGTCACGATTTTCTGGAGGAAATCCTGGCTTTTCTTGGCTTGTTCCAAAGACCACTTCCTGAATGGAGGGCACCCTTCTATTACACAGAGGCAATTAATGATGAGATATCCTAGAAATGATGGTATTCAGTAACCTACAGTAATCTGCAGAAGCAGGTTCACAGATCAACATCATAAAACTATCAGCTTCTATTCTTTCAAACAGAAGTTGAACGCCAACTGGGCTCCAACAGACATGCTATACCAAGGAGATTTCAGTTTTAACACTGAGCTTCCTGGCTGTTTCTTTCAAGGCTTTCCCATGAGTCTCAGTAGGCTGTGGGGACTGTAGAAGGTACAACTATAAAAGCCATTGCTTCAGGAGGAGAGGAAGAGCAGATGCTCTTCCTCCACCTCCATTATTCATCTGTGTTGGGGACAGCCACCATCTGGACCTGAGATTTCAGGCCAGTATTATTCCTTCTCTTGCCATATCTACATCTTCAGCAGTAGAAAACAGTGATGCAAGTGCAGCACAGTCCTGTGCTGACACTGGGTTCTGTCTGTGAATTCTCCTACATGTGGGACATGATAATAAATCATACACAGAGCACACTGATTGATTCTGGCCAAGCAGTATGTTAGTCCCCAGGGCCAACAAACCAGCACTTAAATAAAGTTCCCTTACTCAACATTCTATGCTGCCAAAAAAAAAAAAAAATGTTATTCTGCATCCCAAGCAGGTCATTTAGCCTCCTGTGCAAGGAGAATGTCAAAAAGATACACATGTAGGCATTAGGAAATGTTCCCACCTGATGTTCTCAAAGTGAGTTACATTCCCCCTGTAGTTCTCCTAATAATTAATGGAAAATAGAGTCCTCTGGGAAAATTGTCACTGGGTAATTAATAAAAAATGAAAATGAGAGAGCAAGAAGAAAGAACAGAGATGTTGCAGAAAGCTTGCAAATTGAAAGAGGCGGACTTACAGTTGTGATTTCCTTCCCAGTCTCAGAGGGAACCTAACGCATGCTCCATGTTCATCAACGGCTCACCCAGGACTCTCTGCTTCTTCCATTCACACTTCTGAAACAAGAGACATTGTGATGGAAATGTTTGCTCCTTGCCATATTTCTCAATGGCCCTGCACGCACAGACTTGCTCACACAGATAGGGGAATGGCTGTCAAGGACAAATCTCCAGAGCCCTGCGGGGATCCATTACCAGGTGATCACTTGAAAATAAAGGTCTCTGTTTTCTGCCTGTGGGTTCAATCTGCTTATCAGTTTGATGGGGTGGTACGTTAAACCCCAGGAAAGATGTCCTTTCTCTATCAAAGCAGTGATGAAATGTTCTTTTGCCTCAGCATCTCTGAAATGCCTCCCTAAAGAGTGAATGCTCTTCCTCATGCTCAAGCACGTTTATCTCACTGCTCCTAAAGGAGACTAGAGAAGAGTTTAAAAAAAACCCAAACTTCCAAGGTCAAAATTGATGACCCCTGGGGAAACAGGGCTGAGAAACCATTGCTGGAAATGCCCATCTCCCAGCGCTGTCTCCACCTGCAGTTTGCCAACACGAGTGCCTGAGCTATCACAGTTGCTGGGGAATCCTGAGAGGGAAGAGGATGAAGATGGATGGTCTTATGATTAAGCCAGAAGACAGGGATTCAAGGGATCTGGCATCACTTATAGACCTCCTGTGCTGACTTTGGGCAAGTCAATTAACCTCTCTGTGCCTCTGCTTGCCATCTGTAAAATGGAGATAAGAGACTTCCCTACAGCACAGGAGTGTTCGAAGGAGACTTGTGTGTTTGACAGATGCTCTCATCCGATGCCAACAGGAGTCATGAGATTTCATTGACAGGAGAGTGATGGAGTGGAGAAGACCCACTGCCCTTTGGGGTTATGTAGCTTTGTGAAAACTCAATAGGTATCTGTTCTGCTTCCCTTGCCACCTCCTTTGCACCTGTCTGTCTTCCAAGGCACAAATGCTCTCTCGACCAAGCACTGGCTCTGATACCAGCTGTTGGAACCAAGTTTCATAGGATGCTTCCCATCCCTCCACGAGGGCTCAAGTGGATCAGCGAGGATTTTTGCCAGTTAAAAAAAGTAATGGGAATCTCAGAAAAAAAGCCATAGAGAGGCCAGCCCTGCCTTACCCCTGTGAGTGTGGAAGTGCCCAAGGTGAAAGGCTCTGCTGCCTTGGGTCCCACTGACCTTGTACCCACAGGGCACCCAGCTAAACCCCCACTCCTGGAGGGGCATCCCGCCCATTGCAGCAGTGCGAGAGGCATCACAGCTGGCCTGGCTTGTCCATCTCTCCCACCATGTCACAGGGGCTTGCTAATCCCTCCAAACCCTTTACATCTCTGCAAACAAGGGAACATAATTTGCCATTATGTTTTTTTGATTTCTGGATTTTTTTTTAAGACATCAGAAAAGAAAAGCATTCCTGTGTTTTCACAGGGAACGCTATATTTCCCCTACCAGCTTCACAAGACAAGTTAAAGCATCTAATCCTGACCCTGGCAGAGCCTGCCTGACCCTTCTCTGCAAGGCTCGGGGGGAGGATTTCTTTCCCTCTCCTGTTGGTTTTTTTTTTTCTTGTATTAAAATCCCATAGTGTTATTAAAAGGAATTGTTCAATTGCTTTAATTGGCTCAGAAGATAAATTCTTCCCTCAGCCTGGGGGTCATGGCCATCAGCAGCTATTTATTAGCTGCATTGATTGAGAAGAACAGCCTTTAAATGGAAATAAATTGAATTCTATGGCAAAGAGGATTCCATACAGGCTATTAATGCAAGACAGGGAGCTTAACAGTTTTATTTTTTATTTATTTGTTCCCCTCCTCAGCTTCTAGCTATCCTCAAGCTCCCAGCTACTTCCCACGTCTCCCACCAGCCATCCCCTCCTCACCATGGGGGTTTCCTTACCTACAGGGCTGAGAGCAGGCACAAGGGTAATAGTGATGATGGAGACTTGGATGAGCTCATGGGGGGCTCCAAATCAGGTCCCCAGGAGCCAATGGAGGAAGGAGGAGTGATGGGGAGCAAGATGAGATGTCCATATGCATGCACAATAGAAATGAGATGGGGAGCAGAGCTCTCCCACTCTGAGGCGTTGTTATTACATTTTTGTCTTCTCCACTGTTCAGGGATTGTCTTTGCCACTCCCCTGTCAGCTCCAGAATACATTTCATGGTGCTCGCCTTCATTCCAGAGTTTAATTGCTTGAGATTGTTACTTGTAGGCTGTTAATTTATTAAAACCAGATCTCCCGTATTACTCTGGAGCCCAGAAGAATCATTGCCTTCTATTAAAGTCAGTGGTGCGTGCCTGCTTGTCTTTTTTCTCTGGTCACCTCTGTGACTGCAGGCCTCTGCTAAGAAGGAAAACTCCTCCCTACCAGCTAAGCATCCTCCACAGGGCAGGTGGGCTGAGGAATGCATACAGGAGACAAATTCACTCAGGTTGTAAACAGATATAATTTCTATGATGTCCACGGAGGAGTGTGTGTGATTGCATTGGAGACACACAAAGCTGCTAAGTTGTTTGGGTCATGGTTCTCCGGGTGGGACGAAAAGTGAAGTCAGGGGCTGCTGGCAACAGACAGTCACTGGAGGCATCATGCAAACCAAACCTTGCCAAAATACTATGACGGATTCCCGTAGCATCCAATGGAGCTAGCACTGCCTTCACCCAGCTAAACACAGAAAGATCTTCCTTGGTTGTATGGGCCAGCTTTGGAGTCAAACACACCCCTCAAAGTTCGACACCTGCACCATATACTGGGGCCATGAGCAAAAATGGGATTCATCTATCAGGAGATATATAGAGAGATATATACACATATATATAGGTATGTATATATCTTCATATACCAGGATGGGAGGTATATGAGAACAGGTGGCTGATACAGGCCAGAAATTCCCCACTTCTTCTCAACCACCATCTCTCCAACAGGTCCCTCCATCTCCATAAGGCTGCCCAGCTGCCTTCATCATGCCCTGACTCTTCCCTGCCTTTGAAGGGTTTCCTTGGCAGCCCCATGCACACATCTGATCCCACAGAACTGGTCAGTAACATCTGAAATGTGGAAGTAGCATCCCTTAAGACAGTGCCCGAGCCTGGTTTTCAAACTCATAAAGGAAGGAATTCAACAGACAACTGAGAGATGGAAGATCACCATATATTTGAGATACTGCTAAGCAGCAGTGTGGGGAATGTCTGCCACTCTCAGACTGTTTTCTGAGATCCTGCCATCATAAGAGGCAAATACCCCATAATACATTACAGATATTGGAGTCCACAACCCACACAGTCCCATTGTGTCATGGCACAGCCCATATTTTAGACAGCCTCCCTTGAATTTGGGTGCCTCTGATTTGTATCCTTACCTAGATTTTACACTGAGCTTCACAGATGTAGAAGTATGAGCCCAAACACGAGATAAAACCACCGCTGGGATGAGGCACTGGATCCAGCCTAATTGGGGGATGCCTCATGGGGTTTCCAGCCTGCTGTCAGGAGGGCTCAGGAGTCCAAGTCCTCCTGTGGTCCAAAGACCACTGATGCTCCATGAGGCACCCAGACAGCCCATGACACTGTTCACAAAAAGTGAGTGCCTGGGGCACAGCTCTCAGCACCTGCAGGCAGGCGCAGGTGCAGGCACAGGCACAGGTACCAGCTCTCATTACCCACCAGCCAGCAATTATAACAGCAGCATTACAAGAGTAAAACAAAAACATCTTGTTTACCTCCTAAATAGTTAGGTCATTTTAGCACTCTGCTTCCAGGTGCTAGATAATAACAGGATACAAGACAGACAGTAGCTTTCTGAATCCAAAACAGTGTGGGTGCATCTGTGATTTTAAAGAAGTTGAGAGTGGCTGCTCCACACTCCCACTCCTAGAAGTGGTGTGGCTGGAGGTGGTGGGAGGAGCTGTAGGTTGGATTTGAGGCTATCTCAGGGATACAGAGCTGGGGCAAGCTAGACTAGCTGCTCTGGTGCCTGTGGACTGGCTTTGACCTACATCCTTTGAAGCTCTGGTTCCTTGTTCCTGAAACAGTCTGTGTTATTCTAGGATTGCTTTGCTTTTACCTAAGTACTTGATTTATTTTAAGTACAAATGTTCCAAGATCTAATCTGAGATCTGCAAGCAGGAGAACACAGCAAAAGATGGCACTTACAAAGATCCCCAAAACCCATGCAATTTAGATTAAACAAGTCAGCTATTGTGTTTTAATATAGGAATTGATTATTATAAGTATGCATATTGAGTTTAACAGCTTAGATTTGTATCTATTTCATCACTGTTAATCTTTGATAAATATGTTTTTAATAATCTCTAGGTATTTATTGAACATAAAACTGTCTTGTGAAATTGAGAGTAAGATTGTTAAAGATACTTATTGTATACTACTTCAACACAAATTCATTATTAAAAACCTTTCACTGAGGTTTACTTTTACCCACAACATAACAGATGTGCATACTGCATAGTTAATCTATAACAAATATATTTGTAATAAACTATTGATATTTAACCTGCAGTAACCATCTTAATAAATATGATACACTGAAATGGCTATTGGGCAAGTTGTTCTTTTTAGCTCTGTCAAACAGTTGGAGAATATAGGGTGAGAAGGAAGAAAGCTGTGACCTGGTAGAAGGCAGTTTATTTATCAGTCCTCCGCAGCCTTCACCTACCCTGGCCACTGGACTCATTGCTATTTCAGTCCCCAAATCTCCAGCTCCACATTCTTACCTGGCTCTGCCATTTGATCTCAGTCCTGAGTCAAATTAACATTTGGCCCCAGCCATCAATATGACTCTGGGAGGCTGTGTGATACAAAGGCTGTTAACTCAGCTCCTGGTGCCCTTAGATGATGCTGTTTGCCCAACAGTTTTGCAAAGTGGATAAACATCCTCAAGGGATCAGGAACAGACCAGAGCCCACACCCCTGGGGTGGAAAAAACAAGCTTTCTGAGAATATGGATGAACAGAGAAGCTCAAATGAGAAGATTTCAGCTTTGAACTCAGCAGAGGCCACCAAACGCCTTTGACACATGAACTAGACAGAGTCTGACTCGAAGCTATCAGAGGCAAAAGACTTGACCCGCAGTGTTACTGAGACCCCCTGGGATACTCTCAAAGATGTGTTTGTCATTCTTTGCATCACTTAATGACTGAGGTTAGTTGCAACAAGCCAGCTTTAGTGGATATGCACAAGATTTCACTGCCAGCACTAATCAAATGGGAGAGGAGCAGAGTAATTCCTCCCATGTCTTCTCCTCTGGGTCCTGCCCCATTTGTTATATGGCCACTTGTACAGGCCCTGTAATCCTTCCTGTAGGCCACCGTCTGATTCCCATAGATCAGAGAGAGCCAAAGATCTTAACGTGCAACTTTGAATTGAGCTGTTATCATCTGCCACAAACATGAAATTAATGGTCCTACATCATAATCATAAATTCATACATAACCCCATGCACCAGCAAATAACGCTTTGCAGTGATACTACAATGGTAAGCTGATTTGCAAGAAGCGCATTCTACCCAGGAATCCTAATTAACCAAATTAACACCATCACTTCAAATCATGTCCCAGCAGTAGGACATTTCCGATTGGCCTCAGGCTGGAGCAAAGCAGCCAAATGAAAACCTGACAGCATCTCCACGAGTCCAGCAGGCTAACCCTTTACTGCAGGAAATATCTGCTGCCCATCCATACACACAGGAAGGGAGCAAAAAGTCTCGCAAGCATTTGTAGGTACCGACCCAGGACGGACTACGGCATAGCGACGTTGCGCAACAGAGGAGCAGTTCTCGGTTTCTCATGCATTTCCCAAATTTAACCAGCAGTATCAGGAACCCCTTCCTGCCATGCTGCCTTGATCCAGAGTGTTGAGACACTGCCAATCCCCCTGGGGAGGGCCAAATAGTGCTTTGGATGAGTCAAGCAGTGCATCTAGGGTCATGGAATAGGGCTGGCAAGAGAAGCCAGTGTGGAGCAGTCTCTACAAACCCCAAACCCATCTCCCTGAGCCCGCTTGTTTGCGCTGGTTTCTACTTGTGACCTATCTGAGCTGTTTAGAGCTCAACACCCTTTCTTTTTCCCCCTTGAGGGTAGTCAGTTTTTTTTATATCTGCCATGGGAAAAACAAGTCGCTATTTTGGGAGCATGTGGGATTCAAGTCCACAAAGGTCTTGGGACTCCCTGCGTGAAGGGCAAGAGCTGCTACCTGTGCGCCAGAGGGACCAGCTCACATCTCTCTCCATGTTCAGCCTGGACAATAGGGTGGCTCAGTCCCACCAGGGTCCTCACATAGAGGCACTGAATGGCCTCAGCTTCACAGGCAGAGGGCCCAGAGCTCCCATCCCTGATCTGAACCAATGCTCTAAAAGCTGGGATGAGGGATTTGGGCCAAGAGAAAAAGAGAATTCCTACCAGAAGTGGGGTTCGAACCCACGCGGGCATGTGCCCATTGGATCTTAAGTCCAACGCCTTCACCACTCGGCCATCCTGGTGGGCTATAAATTCTCCCCTGGCCCACCATCTCCTCCTCTGGAGGGCACACACCTCACCAAGCCCTTGAGGTCAGAGACACCTTCCCTCCTCACTGCTTTCTTTTATGTCCCCAGCAAACTGGTGGAACATCTCATTGGGAGGCACCAGGTCTTGTGGGCCACAGAGGATGGCACAACCCCTGTGTGCCACACTAGGTCCTTGTGCAAGGACCATAGTCACTGGTGGTAATGCTGCCAGGGACCCTGGTGCAGGAGGGGCATCTCTGTAGGCTCGCAGCCTGACCCCGCTGGGTGCCCAGGGGCAAGGGAGCAGCTCTGACAGCCCAACAGCACTCAGCCAGACACGCTACATGCTTAAAGCACTGTCCTTGCACCTCGGGTCACACTCCTCGCCCCCTCCAGTCCACATCTGGGACTCTACTACGGCATTTATCTAGGAAATATCTAGGGCAGGGGAGTCTTCCTTTTTCCTTTGGCATGAGGCACAGATTTTTTTCAGCCATCTGGGAAAAAGAAAAAAAACTCACAGAAACCTCTGTTGAATCATCACATGGGATTCAAACCCATTGCTCCCAAGTCCCTATGCACAGGAGGTCTTTAGCCCTTAAGCCACTGGAGCCTGATAATTTCTGTGTCTGATTTCAGCCACCCTCACTCTTCCCAGGTCAGCACCTTCATATAGGAATGTTATAACACAGAGAAATCTGGCTAGGCCTTTTCACCAGAGGTCCCTGTCTGCTGGAGACATACTTGCCCAGGCAGTCCTGGCCCAGTCCTGCTCGAAGATGAGAGCAATTCCCTTCTTGCTTCCCCAGGGACTGTTCACAACTGTGCCCTGGGGTAGCTGAGCTGCTTGGATGGCTTGTGGTTGGCTGCTGCAGAGGTGAAAGGCACTGGCCAGGAAAAGGAGTACTTCCAGGTTTCAAAAGAGGGTGACTCAGAGCTCCTCAGTCAGGAGGGGTCACCCTGGCCTCCAGACATAATTCAGGAGTGCTAGGAAGCAAGGCAGAAGGACCCCAGGCATCCCACCGGAGGATGCTGCAGGTCCAGCAGAGGACTGGGTGTACCTATTCACATGCAAAAGTCCTGCCAGGAGGAAAATTCACCCCCTTGGGTGCCAAGAGGGGACAGAAACTTTTCCTGCTTCCCTTTGCCCTTCTATAACAGTCACAACTATCTACTGTGCTGGTCCCTGTGTGCAGAACCACAGCTCAGCATCCCTGGATGCCTCCAGCTGCAGCACCCGCATTAATATCAAATGAAGCCATGCTCACCAAGGGTGTTGCACTCACCAGCTCCCAAGGAATCTGCTCCTAATGAGTGACTTCAAAGCATTAATGAGCTTGCAAAGCTCTCCTCTTCATTTACAGAGCTGGACCTCGCACGCTTGGCATTAAGACAGGGGTCACCCATCAGGCGAAGAGAATGCATGTGCATGTCAGCGAATATAATACATTTGTCATCCTCTAAAAAGCAAAGATTAATCATGCCCTCTCCAAAAGGAAGCTTTTACGCCACATCTGCTCTTCACAGCATGGAGAGAAGGAACCTGCCCGCAAGGATGTCCATGACCCACACTGCTCAGACTCCCATAGCATCCAGCGAGCCCAGCTTTGAAGTTAACATCTCACCTTAACCCTTTGCATCCAGGATGGGAAATGCTACTTGAATTGGCAGCCTGAGGGATGAATAAAGTGGTGGGATTGTGCTCCAGTGCAGGTTTAAGGCATGCATGGAGGGAATGGTATGGATGTGTGAGAGCAGGTTTGACTGACACTTCCTGCTCTGTGGCATCCTCCCAGCACAGGCAAGGAAAGGAGATGCTGCCCCAGAACAGCAAGGGCTGCAAAATACATCTGCTGCTCTCTCCAAGGACCACTGTCTCCAAGTCACAACCCCCTCCAAGCCCCCCTGAGCTCACCATAAATCTCTGTGTTGAAACAGCCTCCAGTGCCTGTCTGGCTACCAGCCCAGTTACACCCATTTTAGGAGCTGAGCCTATCCATCCTGCTGAGCTAGCAGGAGGCCATGCAAACAAACTGTGCTGAGGCACCAGCAGCCAGATTGAGCACAAGCCTGCTGCTGGGAACTGCTTGCCCTTCCTCCCAAAGCCCCTCAGCCCCTTCAGCCTTTCCAGAGCCCTCTTGCTGCTGACACCCTGGTTGGCATTTGTGGTGCCGCAGAGAGGCCTGGGACAAGGCCTGGGGCAATGAGATATCAGCTAGTTATTGCACTGCTGTTGCCAAACCTTCAGGGCAATCTCCATGTGCAGTCTACAGTGGCACTGGAGTAGGGGCAGCTCAGCTTTCCTTGCCTGATTCAAACTTACCGTGACACATATCCAAGGGGGTCACTGGTACAACTTGGCTGTATTTAAAAATGCAGCTCCGAGCAGATGCTTCCCAGGGACTTCCACAGCTGTGCATCATCCATGAGGTTGCTTAGCTTCACCTGCAAACCTGCACAGAGAGCTGGCTGGCACTTTGCTGGGTCTGGAGTCAGCCTTGCCTCCTGGGGCGAGGGTTGTAACATCATCTGAATTACCTGTAGTGTCTTGGATGTCTTCTATGCAATCCTGCACCAGCCAGGCCATACTTCGCTTGAAGTATCCCCATGAAATGACAGCTTGAAGGTGACATGGCTACAGGCTTTCAGAACACATGTTCTGTAAGAGAAAGACATTAATAATATCCTGAAGTCAGAAAGGCGTCATCTTTTGCTTCAGAAACACATCAGCAATGCTAACTGGAAAGCAGTTTCTCCTCTTACCCTTTTTCCCTCCAGAAGAGATCTGGCATTTGGTGTCTGCTCAGTAGATCTGTGTTTAATTTAAACAGCCACTGGAGGCAACCACTATCCCACATGTTCATACTGCAGCTGGAGAGTGGCCGATTGGTAATTAAGAAAAAGAAAAAATCCAAAACCTTAAAGTCATGAGCAAGGCAGAGATAAATGGCACTTTAAGGGATTTCAGGCCAAAACTTCTCCGCTTTACTGATGCAGGGGCAAAAATAATCTCTGCATCATTGCTTTAGAAACTAGTTGGAAAAGAGTAGGACAGGGTTCTCCTCTGTGCTCCTTTTATGCCCTTCCCCTGCTACAAGAGCAGTTCAACATGTGGGTTACAACCATCATGAGCACTAAGTGACCTGAATGTTTGCCACAGATCAGCCCTAGCAGGGTCATCTTAGGTTAAATGAGAGATGACAGCTTGGCTCCACCTTGTGTAGCAGGCTTTGGGGGAAAAATTCATGCTGCTTATAGCAACAGGACTCCTGCAGTGTGTTCATGTAGCAGTTAATGAGGAAGCTCTTTGGACTTTGTCAGGTTTTAAATACACTATTGATGTCCCGCATGTAACTGTATACTACCACATTTTGAGGGTAGTTGGAGTTCATTGACAAAAAAAGAGTCGAAGAGGGTAGCATTACTATTTAACTGGTCCTCAGTAGGTTTAAGAATAGACAAGCAAGCAAGCACAAAAGAAGATCACTCTTCCTTCCTATCTTTCCTCCCTCTTGAGAGTCAGTTCAGGAAATCAAGACAGCCTCATTTTGTATTCAGAGGGTTTTCTTTACAGAATGGCTAGAAAATGCATGTTGTATCCCTATGGGTGAAAGCTTATACTCTGCAGAATTTTACATGATGCCCCACTGCTTGTTGGCTCAAGTCAGCCCCTGTGGAACTACAAACCTTATGGTGCTCTATAGCTCAAGAGGAAAGGTTTTCCATGAAGCTTGCCAATACCGGTATTTGGCCAGAAAGCCAAAGACCACTTACTGTGGACACACAGACTGGACTAAAAACCAGTGGAGTTGTGCAATTACAGGAGGTTATTTATCCCAGAGGGAAAATATATTTTCTTTGTTGAGTAAGTTCTTTCAAAAAAACCAACAAAACCCCCATCAAACAGAAAGCAATGCAGCTACCGCAGCTAAAGTAGTAAGGCATATAAAATAATGGATTTGTCTACTTTCTCCTGCTCAGGAATGGTCTCCCAGCTGTTCACAATTTTCCACAAGCTATCACTAGTCTAAATTATTCTCCCAGTTATTTTCCACAAATATTTCTTGGACAACAGACGGTTCTCAAAAAACTAATCTTGAGGGTTCAGAGTATCTAGGCTTCACATCATTGTTTCTGCTTTGGTTCTGAATGGGCTCATAATGAGATGTTTGGAGTGAATGGTGATGGTTCAGCATTTCAAAGTCATCATCTACCCACATTCTATTATTCCCATAGATGTTCTGGACAGGATGCATGTGTAGCTCATCAAGGTTTTACCTTTGTTCAGTCTGGACTAGATTTTGTGAAAGATACTATCATGGACCCATCTCTCCCTGTTGCTGTTCCATGCCTCTTCCAAACACCACCACTTACAACAGAGAGAAAGAGTCACAGCTGCGCAGGAAAGAAAGCTCAAGAACACACCGAGGATCACAACACTGATGCTCAGATGCTGAGTGCCCAGATCATGGAGTCATAAAGGGACCTGATATAAATGAGACATTCAGTGCATGTTCATCTATTCTTACCTAATGCAGTCAGCCAGAGTTTTCAACAGTCATTGCAGGGAGAGAAACTTGGCTGATCCTGACTTGAGGCACATGATCTCTGAAAACCCCTTCCAGCCCCACTCTCTATAACTGAATTTCAGCATATAATGTTCACCAGACATGTGTAAACCAGGCTCTATTAAGGACATTCCAAAATCACACTAGAAAAACATATGTATTGGATATTTTTGGCTGCCTTTTAACATGACAGAAGAGTTAGCCATGGTAAACAAAGGCTTAACAGAGAACTCCATCCCTTACAGGGTCATAACTTAGGAAACACTGCAGCACACTACTCTCAGAATCAACCCAGAGGGGAAATGAAGTGATTGAGTTATCACATGGACAAATATCAACAGAAGAGGCTTGCATGTGTCAAAGAAGTCTCCTGTAATTATTTACATAGCTTGGACAAAAGTGTTGGAATGAATGGGGAAAACCTTTTGCGCTCCACTTGCAGCATCAGCAGTGCCCACTACTGCTCATTATCTCAACAGGGAAGTGTGCAGGCGACATATCGCATCCCAGATGTCAAGGTGCATCTGCATGAATTCCTAAAATGACATGTGTTCTTTAGCCCAGAGCTTGGCTCCAGGCTAAGAGCTAAATTTGATGTTCTCTGCAGCTAAAACTTCTTCAAAAACCATTCTGGGTTAATTAGGGAAGGGAAATTTTGGCTGCAGTCTCTAAAAGAAGATTGGCTTGGGAAATTGTATGAAAGTCACGGTTTTTGCGAGAGCAAAGAGAAAGAACAGGCTCATTTCTAAAAGCACTGCACCTAAGAACTTCAGAAAAGCACAGAACTTCACTGAAATACAATAAAAGGCACTGCCTAAAAGCAGAACATCTCCTTTGGCTCAGCATATCCTCTCCCAGAGGTACCACATCATTCCTGCTGCTCACAAAACAGCTTCTGTCTCCTTTTAATAGTTTTATTTTTAGGCTTCTCATATTTAATTCTCTTTTCCCTCATGTAAGGTGCTTGGAAGGGCTGCAGTGTCAAACAATAATTACATCAGAGAAAATTTAGAATCCACGGTGTTAAAACGAGTCTTTGCTCTTGACAAGAGAATGAATGTAGGAAGTGAGGGGATACAGTTTTATCAAGAAGAGCACCCAGCTGACGGTGTAACAGCATCTCTTGTGGGCTGGGGGCACCCTCCTTCAGATGTCAGTGATCTCAGCTTGGAGCACGTTGGTACACACCTGCATTAGCATGGTCTGAGGCCTAGATGCACATTCATGCAGTGCTATCAGCACATACATGCCTCTCCCTATAAGCAACCTTGAGGTAGGCTTAAAATGCAGTTTTTCCATCCTCTCAACACCTCTGGATTAACTAAAGTACATGTGCCTATAGCTGTAGCTTCACCTGAGCTAAGGATCACGCATTTCCTGGTGCCAGGATGCACCACCATGACCACCATTAGTCCACTTACAACGGAAGTGAGAGAAGAAAAAGACCTATCTCCTTTACCCAGTCTGTGTTTCTGAACATACGGGTACCTACCCAAAGCAGGCTTCCATTACCTTTATAAATTACCCCCCAGTATCTGTGCTGCAGTAACTGGACACATATCGGCTGCATTAAATTAAATTGTGTTAAAGTTCTAACTCGGTCTGACACAACACTGAGTCTTGGACTATACCTAGGTATTGCCATTTCCAGGGCATTAAAGGAAGCTACTGGTGATAGTCTCCAAGTACCTGGGTTGCATTTTCCAAAAAGTAATCAGAGAAGGGTGAGTTTGAACATCCACCCACGGAGCCTGTGTTGAAACCAGTGATGACTGAGGCCATTATGGGTAACCAAAAACTTATGGAAAGAGCAGAAGAAAAAACATTCCTTCTAAAAGAGAGCACCAACTGCCTTACAGTGGACTTCAAGTAGATATATAGAAATACTGACAGGTATCAGTGGGACTATCTGTCATGCAATGTCTAAAATCAGGTTGTGGTGAAGAGTAGGTGTATAGAGTGAGTTCACACATAGTGCATACAAGAAGTTTTCTAGGGATAAGAAGTTTATAGAATATATATATTTTCCCCCATATGGGTTCCCAGCTGGACTTCTCTGCTGTCTTGGAAGAGACCAACTTGCTAAAAACATCAATAATGTCAAAATTCAGGATCCTCCTAATTAGATGTGAACTTCTGAAGGCTGAGAGCTCACCTGCTTCTGTAGACTTACCACTGCCTGACAGGAGGGCACCTGGACTGTGTGTATTTGTGTTTTCATTTGCTGCCTTTTATCTCATGTTCACAATAGCAAGGTGAAGGAAGGTGGCTTATAAAAGAGAGGGATGGGGAGGAGGGCAAACCTGTGAAGTCTCTGCTAGTCTTTCCACAGCTTCAGCTCCAGTGTCGATCCTCTGTCTGGCATTTGAGACCCTTCATTTTGCTTTTCCTGCTCCACTTCATGCCCACCAACTTGGTTCCTGTCCTTCCAGTCCTTCATTCCTCCTACTGAGCAGAGGCCTTTGAGGAGCCAGGCCACCTCAAGGTGGAGCTGGCCACCAGAAGAGTTTACAATACAGGGAAGCTATCCCAAGCCATATGGTTCGTGGCTTCCTGGGAAACTGGAAGAGAAACTTCTAAAGTTGAAAAGATAGATTAAAAAAAAAATAGTTCTTAAAATTTCTACTATTTCTCTGCAACTAAGATTTTTTTTACAGTTTGTTTTCAGAAGAGCCACAGTGAAATGAATACTAAGCCCCTCTGAAGTCGTGTGGACATCAACCACTTATCACCCATGACTTCCTTCAAAACTCCTGACAACAGACGGACAAATCCTAGCATATTTCATTCATTCATCTGCTGTCCTGTGGTTGGGATTTTTGCTGTGTGCCTGGGGTTTTTTAAAGTAAGATATAGTCTTTCTTCTGGGATTTATAGCCTGATTTTGTAATAATTAGGCAAAGTAAACCATGTGGAGATTTTTTACAATCTGCTTTAAATGTAGAGTTTTGGAAAGTAGACAATGAAATTATTATTTTGCTGCACAGCTGTGCTAAAGCACAGGGGAAAGAGTGAAAAGACACTAGTATTTGTTTATTTGGCTTTCAACTGCTATGACAAAGCAAATAGCATCTTTGGTCTTGGTCCACAATTGAGTTAATTGGTAACACCGCAAATTGTATATCCTAAAAAACTCCTAATTAGCAGCTAAACACAGGATAAACTAGGTAGCATTTATTCCTTTGTGCTCCAGGAGGACCTGCGAATTCGTAATAGACAGATAAACTTAAGATCCAAAAGCATCTGATTTAGCATGTATATATGCAAGAAGTGATGTGTTTATGTGTGTGCACATTCTTTCTTGTTCTACATTCGTACAGCACCTAGCACAATGGGGCTGAGCTCCCTAATGCATTCTCTAGACAACTGGGACCCAACCTAAAACTACAGATAGTATTTTCCAGGACACTTCTGCTGCCTTCAGCAGTCTCTGGGTCAGGGCCCACTGAGAGACATTTGCTGTTGCCTCCTCTGTTTAATTTCGGAGAGCTCCCAAGGAGACTCCCTCTCTTTGCTCTCTCACCCAAGCCCCTCGCACTGTGGGAAGGTACTCGGAGAACTGTGGGAAGATACTGCTCATATCCAAATATGAGTGGCAAAGAGGCTGGGAAAGAAAACACAGATGTGTTGAAGAACCTGATGTGAAGACCTGTTCAGTAAAAAGGGAATATCTGGGAGAATGCTAGAAATTATACACCCGGGCTGACAATTCAGACATCCAAAATGCACACTGTAAAATGCGGGCACTGGAGGCATTACACTGTAATGAGGAAGCACAGTCGGAGTCCTTTAGCATATGTCTGCAATACAGGTCCAGAATCGGAGGTCAGCATCTCTTGCCTGCCTGATGGCCCCTGAAATGAGTTCATGCATCTCAGTCCATCTTTTGTTTAGTAAATGCCTGCAACACAAGGCCATGGCAGGACAGCCAGTGTTGCTAGGAACAAACATCTTTGCCACAAAAGGGGAAGATTGGTAACTCACGAAGGCAGCAGCTGTGTTTCACTCCTGAGTAACATCTGGGACACTAAGGCTGACTGATAAAAGCAGGAGGCAGTAAGACTAACACTTAAAAATTCAGAAAGGACTGCTGAGTGCAGAAGCAGAAGACAAGGCACTGGCAGAGCGTTTGCCCGAAATGCAACATTAGTCCTCCTGTAGAGATGGATGAGGGAGAAGTTTTGCAGCAGCTGTCCACACTGCATTCTTTCTCCTTTCTTTCTCTAAAGCATTAACATGGGCAGAGAGGTCTGGTCACCTCCTCCTGCCTGCCACCTGAGGGATGGCCACATGAACACTTTGGCAACTCCAGTCCAGCTGCCACGAGTTGGATGTGAGGCGCAGGGAGCCGGTGACATGCTGCCCAGTCTCTTGGTAATGACATAACCCCAGCCCAGGGATGGGAACACACTAGCTCTGTACCTAAATTGATAGAGAGAGACAGGACATGCCCCACTAGAGGAAAAACTTTGTTAGAGGCAAATGTCTTCCCTCCAGCTCTCTCCTGTAGCAGGTGAAACACAACTAGCTCCATAAGGCCAGCAAGTGTTTTTAACAAAAGCCCTTCTTCGGGTGCTCTTTGCTCTGCTGTTTGCCCGGCTGTACTAGGCAGATTGCTGTCTCTTATTAACTAAATAAACAAGCAGCAAAAGTTGAGCAAAATGGAAACACATACACAGCTTGTCTGCAAATAGAGACAAACGCCTCCATCGCATGGTTGCACCCAGCTGTCTGGCTGTTACCTGCTTAAATGGCTTTAATTTCGCATTAAGGTCAATACAGTCATAGCTTCTCCTCCCGGGTGGAAAACCTTGCTAATGAAACACTCAGGTTTGTATTGAGTCCACTTCGATGCGCCAGCCAAGCGTTTTGAGGAGCTGAGGTGGGTGCCCTGGTCTTTCTTCCACAAGAGTGAGCCCCCAGCCTGGACCATGGAGTGGGGCTGAGCAGGCACAGCAGCCAGCGTTAGCGAGCAGAGGCTCCTCCACAGTTGCCCACTGAAATGACGGGGTATCTCCAGTTTTCAGTCAGGGTATTCTCTTGCCTAATCCCACACTGCAAGGAGCGCAGAGAGTCCCTGCTTCTATACCAGCCCTGCCCAGGTGTGTGGTCCTTCCTCCTGGCTTCCCTGGGCTGCTCCACTTCTAGCAAAGGGTATTTATTCAGCTTATGCATCCCTTCCTTCTACCGTTTATGCAGCCTTCCTGATTTCCTCTGGGAATATAGATGGGATGAGTAAACTACTTTTATATATAGTCTGAGGGATCTGACTTTGAGTCTTATTTATTATTCTTCAATTTCTCTTAGCTTCGCCTTTCCAAAGATCAGAGTTCCTGACCAAGTTTTGATGCAGCCCATGAGGGTGACAAACATAGCTAGACTATGATCACTTGTGCGTAGGAAGCTATTTGTTCTGAACCACATCCTCCATGCTACTCAAGGCAGAAATCGAAAAAAACCCTTGTCTTGCATGCCTTCGAAGTAACTGTTCCAAGGATAATTTAAAGTATTGAGACATTGATTTACTAAACATCATTGGCCTGCTTATATGTGGGCAGGCAAAGGCACCCATTATTGGTGATTTATTAGCTGTAGGTGCCTCTTTGATCTTCTCCAACATTGTGCACTCAATATCCTTCTCCCATGAGGCAGCTGGGAGGACAGCCCTATCAAGACGTTTGCGTTATTGTGACTTAAGTTTTGTGTCCCTGGGATCGTCTCCACTTAGACACTGTATCTCACTGGATTCAGGGGAATCTTCCAGAGCCCTACAATATATGCAAAACCAGAAGCTCCTCTTGGATTGAAAAATTATGATACCACTACTTCTAAATTGCTTTTAGCGGCTTTCTGTGCTGCCTCCAGCTCAGAAGTGCTTAGTTTGCTGACAAAAATCAAAGACTTATACACATTGGAGATGGAAAAGCCCTGCTAGGTTCAGCTAGTCCATTTCTTCTACCAGGGAAGGAATATTCCCAGCAATCTGTTTTCCCTGCTACTTTGTCTTGTCTATTTTTAAACATCCCATGTAGCAAAAATACATTTAGATTGTCAGGATTTCAGAGCCAAGTTAGCTGTGGAAGTACCAGCTGTAGCCTAACCTGCTTTGTCTGGTGGCAGCAGCTAAATTGCTCTCTGCTGCCTTTGAAGCCAATGGTAAAAGTCTTATTGGCTTCTGTGGGAGCATTCTCAGGCCGTTGGTACGGATGATTAGAGCAAATAGCTATGGAGCACTGATAAGCCATTCTTACATATCGCTTTCCAGGCCGTAACTGCATTTTAATAGGCAAGAAATTGTCTCAGCAGCAGTCAGAGTGCAATAATAGCAAAGCCATGTGGAGCACACGACAGACCGGGTCTGCACAGAAGTGACTCCTGCCATGACCATACAAAATTATATCCACAAGCCCAAACAGGTTTGGTGGAGTACATGATCCAAAGGGAACAGTCAGAGGCAGTCCCTTTTGTACCTCCTCGAGCTGTAAAATCTACCAGAGGTCAGTTCAGCTTGTAGATAGCTCCAATGTGTTTTCCCTTTTCAACAGAATTTAACATCATGAATGAAAGGGGCTGGACACATCAGGGTACCCCTTTACCTGCCTTTCACACCTTGGACAGAATATAGCATAGGTATGGTACTGCCCTCAGCTAATAAAAGCAAACGAAGACTGGCTGTTGAATCACAGAAATTAAGAAGTTACCATATAAAACTTGACTCACCTTCTCCAGGAAAAAAACATCGACAGCTGTCCCACGAGATGGAGCACTCGGCAGCGGCAGCAACACAGCCCTGGCGAAGCTCGGTCCTTTGCTTTCTCTTTTTATTTCAGTAACAATGGCAGGTAGTGGGAGCCAGGGTTGGATTTAATTTAACAGTTGTTGTGCTCTGCTGGGACAGCTTCCTCTGCCTCCACATTTCCTGTCTGGAACTTCTCCCAAAAGGATGAATTAACCAATATATGACCTGTATAGGAAATTCACTTTATTGAAGCTATTTTTCTAGGGTGGAGCTGAACAGCTGTTTAACAGCGCATAGCTGCACTACATGAGAGACAGTAAAAACACACAAAATGAACTGTATTCAGGTACAACTGGGCTGTAAGGAGGCAGAAGGTAATTATCTCAAACTGTAATTTTTGCTTGTATGCAGAGGGTAGCGTCCTTGTGTGACAAAGCGTGCCAGCATGAGGTACCACAGCATGACAGTCACCACAGGGGAAGCGGACCTCAGTTTTACCTTCCCCATAGCACCTTCCTCTGCCATAAACATGGAGAGATTAACACCATCCCTGCAGGCCCCAGCATCCTGGCAAGGAAAACCCACATGATAAAGCTACGTAGGCATAGACTGCTATCCAAAAACTGCTTAGTTTGACACAATGGAAGTAGCAAGTGACACAGCCCTGGTATCACTATGGGGACAGCTGTGCCTGAGATCAAGCACAGTTCAGTCCTTTTTGTTATATAAGGCTTCAGCAATCAATAGGAGCTGTGTCACAGAAACAGTCCCACATTAACTTCACAGCAAGCACTGTCTGTGGGCATCTCAGGGCAGATTACAGCTCTTCAGGTGTACATAGGGAGTTATTTGCTGCTGCGAGCCAGCACTGCCATCCATAGAGCACAGTCCCATCGGTGATGGCTCCTGCCCCAGGCCATGAAGGAGCATCTCTGGGTGACAGCACAAGGCTGCATAGCTCAGGCAACATCAACGTGAGAGATGGAAGCATCCAGCATCTCTGTCCAGAAGCTGCAGTAAAGCCCCTGCTTTCCATTCACTTTTTTTTCCTTGCAGTTAGCAGCGCAATTAGGTTACTGCAAATTTACATCAGGGCTGGAGAGATGAGAATCTGAACAGAAGCTTTAAAAGCCACTTTTTTTTTTTAAAGCCTGACATAAAACTCCGGCCAGATTTACCATGAGTTTCCTGTGTGCACGAGTTATATGCAAGGTAAGTGTCCCATCATCATGAATTCTGCCAATGTGCTCCTTTTAATGGCACTGATCATAGGGAATTCATTTGGTCTTCATATAGCTGTCACCTGTATTACCAGCGTGATTTCATTCTAATTTAGCATTACTTAATGGTGAAGATAAAGTTAAGTGTTAGCCATGTGGGTCTTTTCTTGGCTTCTCTCTCTCTGACACAGTGAGAGCATGACTGCAGGGTGTTTTATGACCAATAATTCAAAAGAGCAGGGAAAAGAAGGAGCAGCAAATATCAACTGCTTGTCAATCATCCACAGTCTTTCAGCTCAAATGGTTATACCTGGACCTCTGATCTTTTCTTCTGCCGTCTCTGATCCCCCTGTTTGTTTGGAGTTCTTTAGGTACTGCAACGATCAAAAATATATATTTTTTTAAAAGTTCAGGTTTAGGAAATCTGCAGTGGTTACCCACAATGATAGGAAAATGTGGTATAGAAAGCCATACCTAATGGCTGCAGTACAACAGTCAAATTACAGCCAGCCTGTTGGGGTGGCAATGATGGGGTACCCTACAAGCTGGCTGAACACATGAAAATGCTGTGGGAAAATCGAGTATTTTTATAGCATCAGTTATTCAGCAATAAATGATTTGTCTTTCCAAGCCCCCGTGCCCCCCCTCTTTTCTCCCAGCTCAGAAAGGTAATCATTCTGTATATATCACTAGCTTGTTTAAACTGGAGATGAAAAGCTACAAAAGTACAACTTAATTGAACCCTGTATTGTGTTATTACAAATGCAGCCGACCTCACTTGCAGTCCATTATCAGAGGGTTCTGCTGAATGCTTTAATTAAAGACAATAAGGCTAATAAAAAGGCATCATTTTCCTGTCTCCAGCGCTGCTGGAGAGTTGGGGCTGATGAGATTATTTCCTGCTAATGCTCTTCTGTTGTTGTTGTTTTTAAATCTTTTTCTCCCCATGGTTTGCAAATACTGTCTGAGCCTGAGTTGTACAAGATTCATTAAGAACAAGAAAAAATCAATTTGTTTCTAAAATGTTCGCTAATATTTGACGAGCAGAGCCCCTCTTCCAGATGATCCCTGGTGCCTCACCCCAACTTTCGCTGCCTTTTGCTCTCAGATCCAGTCCCAGTAAAAGAAAAAGCTTCCCTGCATGGGCACAGGTATTTATACAATCCGACTTAAGAATGCACTCTGCCCATGGTGCTCCTGCATGTAGCACCATCTCCAGCCCCACCCCCCCACCCTGTTTGCAGGGAGGACAACATGATGACAGTGCTATTTGCCAGAGGGTAGGATCTAGCCCAGAGTGAGCAATGCAGCACCTCACCATAATTAACATGCTGCTTACTAATGGCCATATGTGCCATCTCTATTTACTTTCATACTGATAGTATTAACGATACCAAACCAGCAGTTTTTCCAAAGCCAATTAAGGCAGCCTCACTGGGCAACTTTGTCCCTCCAGCTTTGGTCCAAAGAGGCAGAAGAAGAGGGGGACAATACAGGAAGGCATCAATGAGGAATGCCACAAGGAAGCTGGACATGAGCCAGCAATGTGCGCTCACAGTCCAGAAAGCCAACTCTATCCTGGGCTGCATCCCCAGCAGCGTGGGCAGCAGGGCGAGGGAGGGGGTTCTGCCCCTCTGCTCCGCTCTGGTGAGACCCCACCTGCAGCGCTGCGTCCAGCTCTGGAGCCCCCAACACAGAAAGGACATGGACCTGTTGGAGCAGGTCCAGAGGAGGCCACGAAGGTGATCAGGGGGCTGGAGCACCTCTGCTATGAAGACAGGCTGAGAGAGCTGGGGGTGTTCAGCCTGGAGAAGAGAAGGCTGCGGGGAGACCTTATTGCGGCCTTCCAGTACTTAAAGGGGGACTATAGGAAAGATGGGGATGATCTCTTTAGCAAGGCCTGCTGTGACAGGACAAGGGGTAACGGTTTTAAACTAAAGGAGGGTAGGTTTAGACTGGATATAAGGAAGACATTTTTTACACTGAGGGTGGTGAGACACTGGCACAGGTTGCGCAGAGAGGTGGTCGATGCCCCATCCCTGGAAACATTCAAGGTCAGGCTGGACGGGGCTCTGAGCAACCTGGTCTAGTTGAAGATGTCCCTGCTCACTGCCGGGGGTTGGACTAGATGACCTCTAAAGGTCCCTTCCAACCTAAACTATTCTATGATTCTATGAAGGAAAGGTGCGTAGCTGAGGGGGTGTAGCCAAAGTGCTGGGAGGGGAGGGCTTGACACAAGGGACATGGGAAAGGTTTGCAGTAGGACAGCTCTGCTCATCTGCCCATAGGGGAATGAGCTGAGGGATAAGGGAGGCAGTGTGGTCTTTACCTCTGGTTGCATAGGGGTGACACACCATTCCCTGTCTGCATCCCTCTACCTTCAAGGACACTTGCATGTGCTTTACCTCATCCACCCCATGCATACCTCAGTGCTTCGCAAATGGCATAAACATGGTGGGTGCAAAGAGTGGAATGGGAAATCACCCGGTCCTCATTGCATGGATGCGTTTACAGAGCAGACATATCCACCCACCAGCAAACAGGCTGAGCCATCAACTCCTGCTCACCAGCCACAAAACAGTTAAAACTTCGCTAAGGATCCAAGCCATATTTGAACAAGAGACCTAATGGCAATTGGCATTGTAGTCCTGCTGTGAATAAGCCAAACCATCCAGTCCTACTGTGATTAAAAACTCCTTCTTGGACAAGGGAACAAGCAGCCAGATGCTAAGTAACTGAACTTTGCCCCTGCAAGGAGGAGAGCAAAGCACTAACCACTGAGCCAGCCCAGTGTGCCAAGACTTTTATAGGGAAGGAACTTTTACAATTAAATACAGCAAAAGGTTTCTTCCACTGTGAGCCTCTGAGCACAGGTTGAAAGAAGCAGAGTCGAACGTGGAAGCCAAGTTAAGAAAAAAAAAAAAAGGAAGAAAAAGTCTTGATCTGAAGGTTGCAGGCTCAAAGTAGCTCGAAACCCCATCAAGTGACTGAATGGGAACAGCGAGAGATGGGCAAAGACCACAACTCCTCCCTGGGTAAAGGATGAAGCTGTAATGTGGAGCAGACTGACCTAGTTACATATTTCTTCTTCTCTCTCCCTCTCTCTCTCACTGCTGCAGTTGCCAGGCTGGGATGTTGCAAAGGAAATTGTAAATTAAGTTTCTGCTATCTAAGACGAGCAAAGGAGAAACCAGGAGCTCTGCAGATGTGGGCATCTCAAGCAGCACTATCTCAGGCGCCTTTGGAGGAAAGGCATTTGCCTGTGCCACATCACCCTATCCAAGGTGGCTCTCCCCATCACGTCCTTCCCATCCATGTTTCCAGCAGCTGCGTGTCATTTTTGGCACAGTAGAGAAATGGCCTACAGCCTGGTGACATTTGCAGCTCCATTCTAATGAGCACACAGCAGAGGCACACGCTAATTAAACAGACTCTCTCCATCTTTCTGGTCTGCAGTTGAAGCAAAGGAGTCTCCCTGAACTGGAAGGGTCCTGCAGGCCCCGCTGCTGGAAACATGTTGCACAAAGCAGAGCTGCCCCTGTACTGTTCCAAAGCCAGCAAGTATGGGGGTGACACGGTGCCATCAGGTATGGACATGCTGTATACAAAGTGCTGCTGATACTCTTAATTCTGACAGGGTTGGGCACAGGGAGGACAGGGGACAGTGCCATTGCCTTGCTGAGTACGTTCCTGAAGTCTGGAGCCCTCTGACAGCTTTTAGCATCATTCCCAGCTACACGCATGCTCTATTGCAGACAGGCAGCAAGAACAACTTTCTGGCCACTGTGAGGCCCTGCTCCTCTCTGCGTGTGGGTACAGCATCCTTGCAAAGCCAGCTCCCAAACCACACCTGGATTGCCTGACATGTGGTAGAGCCTCTCTGGGTATGGCACACAGGACACACGCCAGGCTGAGTTGGCACAAATCCCACCGTGCTCTCACAGTAGGCACTGGAGGTCAGCAGGCTGCCTAGGATCCCAGGCAGGATTGTGGATTTTGGTTCCTTTTGTACCCCAAGGATGGCCAAGGATACCCATGCATGCTGACCCAGTGAGTCTCTGGAGGTTTGGAGAAGCACCCAAGATCTGGATCACTTCTCCACCCTAGATCTCCAAAGCATCCACCATTACTGCAGACTTACAAGACTGACAACCTTAAACCATAACCCAGCAAGTTGAGATGGGGTGCAGGAGAAGCTTTGCTCTTGATGAGCAATTAGATAAAGGAGCAGCTGCCAGGAGAGACAAGAGAAACTACCAAGGGAAGCATTTCCAAAAGATGAGCAAACCCTTTGGGGAAGTCCATATTTTGGAAGAATCAATGCTAATTGTAGGAGCTTTAATGACTTGTGGGGAGTCTCCAGTCTATTACTTCCCATTAGAAATGAAGGGAAAAGAACACTGAAATCTTCTGAACTCTCCACCACACAAAACTACTAACATTTTTTTGGCTCAGGAGTATTTTTGAAATGCAGTTGCCTCATCCTCAATGAAAATATATTTTGACAGGGGGAGAACTTGGGGTTACTGCGAGGATATTCACACTGTCAGTCACAGCTACCCCCTCCAGCTGAAACTAGGGATCTCCAGAAAAGGAGTGGCACAGATGCTGAGGCAGATGCTAAGCAAACATGAAGCCAGGCACAGTTCATTTTATAAATGGTTGCTGTGACCCCACTTTTCAGCATCATTCCCTCAGTCAAAGTCCTGCTCCTCTCTTGTCAGCATTTTCAGAATAGGGTAAAAGAAGGGGTTTGCCTGTCTGTTGTGGGTTTATCCCTGTGGACTGGCTGAGGTGATCCTGTGGACAACCTGGTAGTGTTTTTTCCAATGCATCAAGTAAACATTGCTGTCATGGATATATTTTTCCACACCTCAGCAGTTCTGAGGAGTCTACACTACAAGAGGATTTACCCAAAGCAAAGCCCCAGTCCAGCCTTCTCTCCCTTCCCTTGCATTTCTCAACTGTGTTTCACAACCCAAAGTACTTACTGAGGTACGGTGTTGTGCCTAACTTACAGAAATGCCAGTACTCAGGCTTTGCAGAAGAGACAAGACTAAAAGATGACTCCCTGAGAAATTATGAACTTCAGCTTTGCATAAGGAAGGTACAGGAGCTCTGTTTTTACTTATCCAGAAGAGCTTCAGCACATCCATCTGTGTTCACCCCTCCCCTTCTAGACCATTTTGTCTGCCAAAGAAGAAAAATTATCCATCAGTGACAACCCGAGCACTAAGATTCAAGCCTTCCAGCCCTTTTTTTAGAGGCACATTCCTGCCTGGGAAGCCAGTTGAGGCTGCTGTAACACGCAAAGGAGGCGGTGCCCTAAAGGAGAGAGAGGGGCTGCCAGAGGAGCCTGCATCCCACTGCCAGGTTCAGCTTGCAAGCGACAGCGGGGAGACCAGCAGCCATACAGCTGGGGCCAGCACAATGGGCTGTCACTCTCATCAAGCGGGAGGGTAATTAGGGAGCACTTCTTCAAACACAGCTGCCTGTGCTATTCAAAAGCTGCCCCACGTTTGCTCTGAACAGAGAACGCCGTGGCCCACCAGCACAGAAGCAAAACCAGCCCCTTCCCTCTGCCGCTGCCCCAAATGAAAGCTTCTGAGCCAGCAATCATTTCAGAGAGGTCGGTGGTCGGTCACCACGTTCCAGACTTCCCAACCCACAATTTGCTCTACAAGCATCGTGAACAGAGGCAAAAGGGTGGGTCATTATAGATGTGTCCTCAGGAAGAGATAAACCCATTACACATATTAATAACCTCTACAATCATCACTGCGTGAAACTGGGTGTTTATGAAAACTGGCTCCTTTGTAAGAGCGGCACAAACACAATGTGGGGTGAATACCAGATTAAATAGGTGAACTAAAAGATCTGGAGAAGGAAAACAGTATGGTTCGTAAGCTAAGATTTGAGGCAAATAGTTTTGGGGGGAAGCAAAATAAAATAATGTGGGGCAACTACAAATAACTCATTCAACCCTAGAAGGAATTTTGTTTAAACTGGGTTATTATTTAACACTCTTATTTTCATTTAAAAAATGGGGTCTTCTTTCTCATTTTAAGTGAAAAAGACTATGCCAAAATAGAAGTTTAACATCTAAATATTTTGACTCAGAAAGTTTCACCTGGAAAAGAAAAGACAGATCCCATCATGAACCTGGAAACCAACCCTTCCAGCCTCTTTGACCCCGCCTCCCTCCGTCTCTCACCAGTGACATGCACTGACTCCAACTGATGAGCAGTTTCCATCCTCCTGCAGTTCCACTATTTGGCAAATTTACTGTGCACTACATGTATTTTACCCATGTCTGCAGGAACCAGACTTTTCTGTTCTCCCCACTCCCTTCTTCTCTGCCCCTTCTGCTCCCCAGTCCCCC
Organism: Anhinga rufa; assembly: GCA_013400875.1. Taxonomy (NCBI): domain Eukaryota; kingdom Metazoa; phylum Chordata; class Aves; order Suliformes; family Anhingidae; genus Anhinga; species Anhinga rufa. The sequence continues at coordinate 40,856 of VZTV01053190.1, forward strand.
ACATCTGCCTTTCTGCTCAGAAGTCTTTCTCAACGTTTTACACACACACACAAATACACTTCTTTTTCATCTGTAACATCCATACAGTCTGACCAGCTTCCTCAGTATTTTTTCATACGTACAAACTCAATAAATAATGCAAATAAGCCACCACTTAATTATTTTCTCAGCTTGTCATGCAAGAAGCAATTTGGAGTGAGGACCCAAGGTGGTGAGGGGCAGCATGCTCCCTCCCCAAGGCAGTATGGCAGTACTACTGCTCCCCCTGCCTCCCACTGACCCACCCTCCAGCTTTCCAGCAAAGGCTCACTTCACAAAACTTAATTACTCTACTAACATGTCCCATATGCTCTGTGACAGGCAGGGAAGGCTTTAATTACATCTGCTCTAGACATGCTGGGGAGCACTGATTCCCCATCTCCCAGGGACCCAACATAGCACCCGTGGGGATGCGGGTGCTGCCAGAACCATAATGGTGCCTCAGCATCAGACGTTGAGTACCAAAATAACCTCTTACTCCACAGCTAACGGTGAGGCTGCAGACAAGGGAGGGCTTTACTCTCTAGAGGAGAGCAAATCATCTGTCTTATAAAGTACTGACCATCACTGTTAATGAATTGATTAACAATCATTAATAATTAGAAAGCCCTTCAACACCATTGCTCATTTGTATGGCGCTTGAGAGACATCATCCCTCATTTGGGAAGCGGAGGACAAAACTGTCCCCAGATGGCTTTCCCCTTCCCTCCATCCTCCCAGCACATCAGCACCCGATCAGTTGGCTTTTCCCCTTCTTCTCCCACCCCATTTTACTTTTCATTTTCACAGCTGCCTCTGCAATTGTTAATTTTGCAGCCATCTGGTGTTACTGAGGTGGCAGGTAGTCAAAACCATTTTGGGGCACAATACATCAGGAGGTAGACAAGGAGCAGGCAGGAATTTGTTTGACATGACATTGTTATGCAAAGATGCTCGTAGTACCCAAGGTGTTTCATGCAACTGCATTGCATTTTCTGGAGACAGAAATCCTTTTTTAGGGGAAGAAGGGCTGGAGGCAGGGGAAATCCTTTGATTCAGGATCGTTTTTAAGTGTGAGAGCAGAATATCTATTGTAGTCCCTATACTTTTAATGTGGTTTGTGGCTTATGTGATCCAGCCTGTAATCTGTTCCACATCTTATACTGCCTTGAATTTGATCAAGCCACATCTGAATTGTGATAGTCTGCCCTGCTGACTGCCTTGTGGTGAACAGTCTCCTACCAGCTATGGTTAATGTTTTGAACAAGGGCTAGTCATTATTGTTTGCAAACTCTTCAGGCAGAGCTGCAATTTCCAAGGAAATTGTGGGTAGGAGATATTCAACAGAGGATGCCTTTGAAGAGCATTTTCCAAAGTGTGGGGTATGAATGTGCATGTACACACGACTTCTTTGGTAAACTCCCTGTCCTTCCTCCATCAAAGATCCAGCTGTGGGGTCATGATTAGGAGCAGGAACATCACTGCTTTCCCAGGGATTGAGGATTGTGCCAGGGTCTTCCACAGGCCAGGGATTCCTAAGCCCCATTGCGCCCATCTGCTGCATCCATCAGCTTTCCTGCTGCATTAGGGTATCCCAAAGCCAGCCTGTACCCACCTGACAGTCCAGACATGGGCCATGCCTCAGTCACAGTTTGGCAGCAGAGGATCGGTGCAGGCAAGGCTATGCTGAGTAGTAGGAAAAGAGCATCCCACACTGGGGCAGGAGGCATTTCCTCATAGCTGTGTTCTTTGTTCTCTTGCATGAACTCCCCTGCTTGAAGAAGAGATGCATTGCCCATGTTTCCAAAGCACTTTTGCCCCTATGGAGACACTGCAAGCTCTGTGGGAGCTTGCTTTTCACCCTACACTAAGTAGAGTCTTGCCCCATGAGCAAACTCTGGAGTTATGAGTGCAAGGCTCATGGTTTGACGCACAGTCTCCCTTCCTCCCCGTCCCCCTCTGCTCTGGAGCTGCTACATGGAGCATGAAATGAGCACATGCTCAAGCTCCACATCACCGATTTCTCCTGTGAGGAGATAATCCACAAAGCACTAGGCAGAAGGGTGGCACAATACATCCTCTTTCAACAGATGTTCATCCCAGTGCCCGTCTTCCTCTACCATGAGGTCCCAGTGAGGTTCCATACATGCAGTACTCCTCCAGAAGAGCACCGGTCTAGACAACTCCCTCCCTTTCCCAAGAGTACCTACGTTGCAGTAATGTATCCAGGTTCCATGCCAAGGAATGGATGTACAGCTCATCCAACTCTACTCTAGGGTTTGTACAGAAGCCAGTTCCCTTTTCAGGACCATCGTTACTTCTTTTTAGCCTAAAGCCTAAAATTACCACCCAAGCTGAGGGAAGGGAGGGGGAGGAAAAGAAAAGGGAATAAAGAAAACAGACAGAGAGTAAAGTTGGCACCTGGGACATTTCAGCTAGAAAAGGTCAGGCTGCACTTTTGAATGGCTCATCCCCCTACTTAGGTGCCTCATAATGGGACATCCTGCCCTTCTCTGTTTTATGCATTTCAGTAGTGGTTCTGCCCTTTGGGTGAATCAAATTGATTTAGTCCAGTCCCCTAGTTCAATTTCTAGGGCTGCTAGGCCAGGACTCCCTAATCTGTGAACAGGATTTCATTGTGGCTGGGCACTTCTGATCCTTCAATTTATGGTTTGGCATTAAATTGGGCTCCAGTGATGCAGGGCTGCTTATATTATGTCTGAAAGATCAGGCAAGTGTAGCTCGAGCAGTGGGAAGATAGAGGTATTCTTGGAGAAGCAAGCCTCCCTCCCTGAGCAAAAATAATCCTGTGACATCCTGCCTGTATGATCCAAAAGGCTGTGGTTTTGAGGGTAGGATGAAATCTTGTTCAGGAAGAAAAAGAAATAAATTCTCATGGGAAGTTGGTTTGCAATTAAAAGAAGCATTTCTTCTAAAGTGCCTATTCCTCACTTGTGCCTATTCCTCACTTGCACACAATGGAATTATCTGAGCAGCTGAAGTTGTTTCACCCCCAAGTCTGTTTTTCCATTTTGGAGGGCAGGAACTTCTGAAAAAATATCCCACAGGTTCTTTTTTTCCATACCTGGGGGAGAGGCAGACAATACAAACACATCTAATTATAGAGCAATGCTTGGAAATACAAATCTCAAATCCAATAGCATGTCATGGTCTTAAACCAGGGCTTATCACTGCCAGGCATAAAGAGATGCTGCAACTATCACTTAGACATAATGGTCTTATCCTGGTTGGTGCTGCAAGCTGGCTGGACAGGTCTCAGCTGCGACAAAAGCATTTCTCTCCTTCCTGTCTGACAGCAGAACCGTTCTATCTAGCATACATTTTAAGGGCAACCAGGACTGCACAAGCAGTGAGCTCAGCCTTTGGCAGAAGAAGACCTGCCAGTCTCTCTGAAGTGCTTTTTATCCTGTGACCTCAAAGCACTGCACAAGACACAGCAGCCAAATATGCCTAATAAACTTTGCAATCCAAAAATATCTGAGATAATGTGGGGGCTGCACAGCAACCTGCCAGAGGAATATCTCCTACTGCATGCAACATAGGTGTGAGTTGTATGCCCTGATGTACAGCAAGAAAACACGTGAAGATGCTCAAGAGCACAGAGCTAGGCTGGATTGTCTGCATAGGACCATGCAGTCTGATCCCTGCTGCCTTTTGGGCATGGCTCCTAAGCCGAGCTAGCCTCCAGAAGGTGTCCAGGGACATCCTGGAGACAATCCAAGACAAAGCCCGGAAGCAACTTAATGAAGGAGCAGCACGGACAATGGGCCCCCCCTTCTCCGGGGCCCTCCCTGGCCCCTTCCTGCAACAGCCCAGCAGAGCCACCCCATGCTGCAGCAGCGTCCCTCGCCCCAGGAGCCTGACTCAGAGTGCAGTAATGCCCAGGAAACATCCCTTTCTCATGGGTAATTTCCTAGGCCCTGTATTGTTTCAGGGAAACACGTATTTGGCAGCTAATGTTTTCCGGCAAGGCAGCAAGGATGGAAATAGCACTTTTTTCCAAAGAGCCTTTCTCTACTATGTCATTAAATAAATATCCAGGGTGTGTTTCCTCGCTCTTAGTATGAAAGACTGCTGTATACAAAGACAGTAGGAGGGTTTGGCAAGAGACCCCAAGGACCCAGTATATCTGGATAACGGAGGTAAACCATCCGCAGGGTCACTGTGCAGAGGGTGCAAAGAGCACGGAGCTCACCTGAGAGCCAGGCTCAGCTCAGGCAGAGTTACATGACCCCGAGGAATCACACTTCCCCACCCCTACACATCGCTGCTCTGCCTATAAAATCAAGGGATGGCTTTGGGGAGCAGGGCTCTGTGCTGGACAAAGCCCCTGGCAGCACAGGGAATGAGCAACCGCAGAGCTGCTGGTTGTCTGGGCAGCGGAACGGGGAGGACAGGTCGTGCCTTGTGCCCCCTTCTCATGCCCTATTGNGGAGAATTTCATGCTCTTTAATTACTATGCAATACCTGTCCCTTTGGTGACACCCTCCAACCTGGATTTATGTGTTAATTTGCATCTGTTCTTCTGTGTTCCAGCATTTTAGAAAAGTAGAGAAATTACAGAAAAAAAAACAAAACAACACATAAGGAGAGCAGTTCTCCCATTGAGGGTTAGGGCCTGTGGGTAGAGAAATCCCTAATAAAAGCAGGTGCTGTGCCAGCTTTCCCCATCCCTGTGTGGAAAGCCCAAATGCTGCAGTCCATCACTGCAGTCTTCTGTGTCATGCCAGACCCAAGCCCAGCCCCATCCCTCTGCATGCTCAGCCATGACCTCTAAAACCCCCATCACTCCCACCCTAGGGCTCCAACACTCTAAAATAAAAAGCTAAGTCAAGCAAATCATGCCTTCGCTGACCGATGTGCATCCTCAGGAACTAGGGCAATACCTGCCTGGAGCTCATTTCCCTGCACGCAGCAAGAGCCACAGCCAAATCCGAATTGGGGGCCTCTGTGCTAGCCGAGAGCCGTAACCCCAGCTGTGCTCTCCAGCTCACTGCCTGCATTATTAGTGCTAAACAGCATCCTTATTTAACACACTTCAATTTAGAGTGGAATGGATATTTCTTACTTCAGAAAGTCTCACCTGCCTCTCAAATGGCTCTTGGCAAGCTGCCCATTCTCACTCGCGTTTTGCCTTTAACAAGGCAAGCCTCGTTCCTCTTGAGTGGAAAAGAGCTGGCAGGGCTTGATTGAAAGTTTGGAGTCCTTCCCCCTCCCCATCCACTTAGATGCCACAAGAGCCCCCAAATCTGTATAGCCTTCTTATTGCCAGAAAGCAAAGCTTTTGCCAACATATCTCCCAGGTTCCTCATCACAGAAACTGAAGCTAAAACATCTAACGAAGGCGCCACAAAGATCGGTACAAAAAAGAAAGGGGGGGAAGATGAGCATTGTTTGCAGAGCTTGCCTGGCCTCCTGCTACCCCTGCCCCCATCTTTTCTTCCTCCACTGCTGTATCCTCAGAACATCCAAGCCCAAGGTAGAATATCTAAGAAGTCAATTCTTTTTTCCTTCCCATCCCCAACTGCACTCCTTCCCCAAGTAGCTTGAAATGCAGCGATCCAAGAGAAAAGAGCATCACTCACCGCTCCCACTTTCCTAACAAGACCTCATTACGGTGCAGGGAAAACTTGACCCTGTCAGAAGTGTCAAGCCGAAGCACTGCATTTATTCCTCACACAGTCCCCTTCGCCTATAACTTAGCGGGTGCTGCAGGGAGGTTATTCTTTCTTTCTTTGATTGTCACGGGGAGTAAGCTTTTCTTTTTTTAACAAAGCTATTTTAAAACAGATGCTTAACTCTGTGCTATTTTAAATGATGCATAGAAAAAAGCCCACAGCAGAGCCGCAGTTTAGCACAAAGACTGGGTGTGCTGAAGCCCGTGTGCTCCTACCTGTGTACAGAAGGATCCTGGCGAAAGAGATCCACAGGTGACTGTTTTGAAGAAAATGGCTCCGTTTGGGCCAGAAGATGGCCATTCAGCTGGGAACAAATGCAAACCTGCAAGAGGCTTCCTCAGTTTGTTTTTTTCAGGTCAGTAAATAGCCATGCTCATCTCTGAACACCGTGAACTGTATCACTGCGAGGTGAGGAGCAGGACGGAGGAAGGTTCCTGGCTGCTGGGAGCTGTGGGCTATGTGTTTCTGGCCATCCTGTGGGCTGGTGGCAAGGCTGTAAGTTAGGCAAAAGACCCTCCACAGCCACAAGAAGGAAGAATTAGAAACAGCCAAGTAGGCACTCTGAACACAATGCACAACACCCAGAAAATAATTTTTCCACCTCCAGCTCCAACAGAAGCAAGGTGGGAACCACTAGATATCAACAACTCCAGGGACTCAGCTTGGATTTCCGCTGTGATCTGGAGACAGAAGGGTTTATTCTATGCGTATTTATTATTTTGGTACATAGCAGATTATAAACCCAATCTCTGAAGTTACAAAACCATATAGTTAGTGTTTATCTGTGGTATTTGATTACTACAAAGTTGTTCATGCTCAGCAAATACGTTTTCTGATAATCAGCTGGCATTTACTTTATAGACATCTGTGTTATTAAACACACAGAGAGAGGGGATTTAGGGATTGTGATAGCAAATGGCCCTTGTTCAGTCTATAAAGCATCACATGTATTTTTTGGCTGCTCCATTGAGACGTGCTACCATGGGTCAAACCTCCACCCAGCGCAGAGAGATGCTGCATCTCCCAAATCTCCCTCCCCTCAAGCAGATGAGGCCATGCTGCGTGGAAGGTAAAGACATCCCATTTCTCCAGCTGCATCAATGCTGCTGTCTGGCACTGAATTATTTAGCTTCCCCTCACTGTGAATGGAAATGATCTGCAGTTTAAATGGGATGAAGAGAAGTTTGCATCAAAGACACCTTAACTCAGTCAAACACACATTGGAGACTTCTTTGCCTGTGACTGTCAGGGGTAATAACCATGGCTCTGATCAAACAAAAGGCCCTTCAGACCCTCTTAGGTCGGGTAATCGGGAGGTTCACATCTCCTCTTCCAGCTGTCAGGGAAGAAAATATTTAAAGAGATTGAGTCAGAGGGAGATGAGGATGTTGGGCTGTGGAACGTGAAAGACTTTCCTGTAGATTGGAGGTTGATATGGTGCTGGCAGTGCTGGGTTTTCTCAACACCCAAACACTTTGTCATGCAGGCTGGCAACGCCCTTCGTTTTCCTCCTGACCTGGCAGGAGAGGAAGGTCAATGTTAGCAGCACTCGTGTTGGCTAATTCATATGGAAGTGTAGGGCTATTACAGCTGCCACTGGCACATCGAATGCTGGCTTTCTCATTTCCTAAACCTCTTCTGTCCAAAACCCACCATCTCTGACCACCCCCCTCCTACGCACCCAAGCCCACCAGCAGCTTTGCACTCTACCCCTTGCCAAGTCCTCCCACCCACCCCCGCAGCCAGGGCTTCTTTCCCCACCTCTTCTGTGCTGCTGACACCAGGACCACTGCAGACATCAGACCTCCTTGGATGGTCGCATCCCTCTCCATGGTCACACAGTGACAGGGAGCACTGGTCAAATGTCCTCACTGGTACCACAGGAAAGGTGGCATGGAGCTGGAGGCAAATCAGGGATCTCCTAACCAGGGTCATTGCAGAGACCTGGCTGTGAAAGTCTTTTGTGGTAGCAGATTCTGCTGTCTGCTCTGCCCCTGCTTCAATGCCCCCCAACCCTGTCCTCCCCACATGGAAATTCTCCCCTCCCATGCTACCCTGTGAGCTGCCCCCCCAAGTTTGGGTTGCCTCCCTTGGGGGGATGACATTGGAGGGAAGCAAAAGGATACTCTGGCATAACACAGCTGGGCTCTGCCAGCGCCAGCACCACACCACAGCCCAGGCTTCCCTTCCTCTGCTGCCCCCACCTCTCCCCACCCCCCAGGTTGCTAGCATTAAAAGGATTACTGAGCAAAATGATGAGAGAGAAGGGATTACAGGGCATTATCGGCCTTGATCCCCTCCTAATTAATTACTGGTCAGACATATGAAAGGATGGCTCCAGCATACCCCACAACGGTGAAAAAGAAATGACATGTGCAACTGGAAGACATCTAGGAAAGGCTTTGGTAAATGCCAACACTTATTTACTGATGCAACTTTCTTCCCAGAAAGGGCTCCTTTAGAGAGCAGTACCTGAACACGGCTGCTGCTGTCATCTGTATAGTTTGTGTTCTTCTTCACACTCACCTTTTTTCTCTTCCTAATGTTTGCATCTTCTTGGGCGATTTGCAGCAAAGCCAGCTCTACCCCAAACCCTGGGGCTGGCTCCACAGATCACCTTCCTCTCTCAGCAGACTGGAAAAGCTGATGCTTACACGTGGCTGACTGAGGGATGCCTGGTTTTCTTGTGCTAGGCTGGGGTGACTAATCAAAAGGTATTTTACTTAAAATTCTTATGGATTGAGGCAATCATCACAACAATCAGAGCAATCCTGCAATGAGGGGAAAGAGGAGACATGTCATTTCAGCTCTGCTCTCTAGAGGAAGAGATAACAGAAGATCTATTTTTCTATGTTTCCTAGCCTGAAAGAAAAGGCAGTTCTTATCCCTCTCAAACCACTGTTTACTGGGAACTGGCCAACTTCTATTTTATTTTTTAATTCTGAGGGCTACACCCCAGTAAATGAGAACTAATGGCTAGTCTCTGCATATTGTTTTGCACCCTCTCCAGTACCCAGCCCTTGCAGTGAGAAAAAGCCACCCTATAGTGATAGATTGGTTTCACCAGTCAAAGCCATTTTACCTGAGAACATTGCTCCAACTAAGTCCTACTGCTTTACTGGACCTGTTCCCACCTCCTTCCCTGACAGCCCAGCTCTTTGGCAGGCTCATGGAGCCACCTGAGTGGAGTTGACCCCAAAGGGCTCGTAATACCTGACTAGGCTCATGTACTTCCTTACCTAACTCCACACCTTGAATAAGGATGCCAACAATTCTGGGGTGCCCAGCCTTCCTGAGACAGCCTTTATGCCATGGGATCCCACAAGGACACCTTAATTCTTGGTGAAGCTCTTTGATGGAGCACCAGCCCAAGCCAGATGTCTCCAGGCTACCTGCAAATGAAGTGACTGCTTCCAGCCCTTGGCTTCTGTCTCTGCAACCAGCCCAGCTCTGCTTCCTCCCCAGCTGAGCATTTCTAGCCTGTTGGGAAGCACAGGCTTTCTTTTTGCAAACAACACACAGCTCAGCAGCCCTGGCTGGCCACTGCTCTGCCTTTAAGCTCAAAGAGGGTGAGTGGTCACAGCAGGCTTCAAACTTGAAAGTACTTGCAGGATATGGCTGAACATCATCTCTTTTTGCATCACACCTTTCTTGTGCAGCTTCCCTCGCTACAGGATTGTTCCCCAACAGGGTCACATCCAGAACACTGTATCAAGTTTCATTTCATGACCCCCAAAGCCTTTAGGCAGAGAACTCACACAAGGCATTTACACCAGCTCCAACACCCCCCAGGTCTCTCCACACTGCCTTTTTTTTTAATTTTTTTTAACCCCAACATATATGTAACACCTTCAAATCAATAAAACAAAGAAAGGCAAGGCAAGCTGCAGCTAAGCACTACCTGCTTAAAAAAGATCAGCTAAAATTATTTGCTGCTACCCAATAGATTTCTGCCTGCTTAGTCCCCTGGTTGCTGTGCTGTAAATGACCAAGATGGAGCAGGATGCAGAAATGAAGGGACCAGCCAGCATCACCTTCCTCATTGCATGGAGCACTTGGGCTCTGCTGCAGCTGCAATTTGTAGCATATGTTCATGAAAGTGGTGAAGCAGGGATGGCCATAGCCCCTTCCGTGCTTCAGGAGCTGAGAAACCCCAGTGGGAGAGCCCAGAGACCATCTTTCTGCACCCAGCTGAGAGTACATCAGAAGGCATCCCTCCAGCCGCTGAGACAGGCAGGCAGCTTCAGCATGTGAGCTCCACTTTTGCCTGAGGGACAGCGACCCTTCTCTGCTCTGTGCAGAAGAGGTTAAGGGAAAGCAAAAGCTAGTGAGATTTCTGAGAAATATCAGCATGCTGGTTTTGACAAATGCACAAATTGGAGCCGATTTGGAATGCAGATATATGTAAACATGCATGAAATTATCCCATCCCTCCTGCATAATGTTGCCTCACAGCCACAAACGCTCTGAACGCTCTGTCGTGGCCAAGCCAGTTAGATCCATTCAAATCAGGGAAAAGACACTGGAAAGACACCAGGCAAAAGAGTGGGAAAATGAGGGAGGAAGACACCTCATCATTAAGTTAAACATGGTCCCACCTGGCAGCAGGACATCCCACTCTGGGATTGGAGCTGGTGGTTTCTAGGAGCCCACAGGCTGAGTTGAGCATCCTGCTGCATCCCAAGTTTGTAAGGGACAGATGTCACACAGGCAGGAGACACTAATGGGTTTCTCTGGATGGATAATAATGGGTAAGGGAAAAAAGAGAGGATGGAAGAAGCAGAACAGGATGTAACTGTGTGCACTGAAGAGACCTCAGTGGAAGCATCTCTGGCCTTCACATGCACACACAGAGGTGCCTTTTGGGTCCAGCCGCCCTGCACAGGAGCCAGAGGTGGATTTACGAGAAAGACAATAAGAGTTTCAGCCCTCCTCCCCACCCCATCAGCATGGGGTACTTGCCACTTCTGTTCACATTGCAGGTGTATTTTGCTGCATGCACAGACACTAAGGGCCACTGTCCTTGGGCAAAGCCTTCCAGACCCCAGCTCGAGGCTCCTGGCTCCCCTTCCTCCCTCGGAGACCTCCAGCTTCAGCAGTGCCCCCAGAGCCTGTTTTACACACCTTTGGATCCCAAGCCCACAGACATCAGTGGGAGTTTCAAGAGCTGCTTCCCTGCTCTGCCTGCAAACACCTTTAATCCTCAACCTCTAAGCACTTCATACAGGGATGGGATGGTAAATGCCATGTTACAGACATTGAGCCATTTGCCCAAGATCACCCCATAAGTCCTGGAAATAGAAGCCAGGAGTCCTGACTCCTGCATCCTTGTCCTAACCACTCCATTGGTGCCCTCCAGGGTTGTTGCCATGGAGATTATTTTAATGCCACCCATTCCTCACCAGGATATCACTGTAATGGTCCAGCAAAAGCAGTACATAAGCCCCCGAGTAAAAACACCCTTCCCTGCTCCTGCTTCCATGGTGAGCTGCAGCAGGGCTGGGGCAGAGGAGAACGGCTTTCAAGGCTTTCTCCACATAAGGAGCCTCTTTTTTAATATCAAGCTCACATATTTTCTATTTACCTACTGCCAGCCGCACCTGCCCTGATCCAAGCCATAAGCCCCAGCAGGGGCTAATCTCCCCATCCTCACATAGCACCTGCAAAGCCTCAACTCCACTTTTCTTAACGGTCTGTATGAACAAATCTCTTTCATTAATCCCCCGCCTTCCACTGGCCCTCGGCGAGCCTCTTGGCATCAGCCGTCTCCCCCTGCTCTGACACTTCAAGCTAGATTTAAAGATGAGAGAAGCCCCTTGAACACAGGACTTCCTGATTAAAATAGATAGGGTGAGGGACACATCAAAAATGAAGAGCAGAGCTGACGTCCCATAAGCTCAGCGGGTCTCATTTTATAGACACGTGCTCTTCCAGGGAACTTGAAAAATCTCAGCTCTTGGTAAGAAAGGAATAAAAATGAAATGGGTAAGTCCCAAACTGCCTAAGATATCCTGCTCCCCTAACCCTCAGTGGTAGCACTGAGAATCACCAGCCGTCCTGCTGAGGATCCAGAAACCCTCCTCCAAGAGCAACTAAAGCTGGAGGTTTAAGAGAAAGGTAAACAAGCACCCGCACACATAAATAAAGCATGGTAATAAATGTCTTAATAATTAGCAGTGATACAGATGCAGCTGAGCAAACAGCCCTGGATCCAAAAAAACAAATAAGTCCTCCGCTTTCTGCCCTAGCTCCAGTGATAATTGCTTGAACGCTTTCATTGCAGACAATCCCAGAGCTCTTAGTAAACAGAGGCAGGGATGCCATATGGACCAGAATCTGGGAGAGGCAGTGGAGTGGTGCAGGTCTGCTGTATGGATGCCCGAGCCACATTGGGTCTGGCACAGTCACAGCCCACTGGTGCCACAATGTGCATGCACGTTCACACGGAGCATCCCCAGCAAATCCTATTGCTCTCCAGGAACTCCACTTTCAGATTATTAAAGGAAAAGAAGAAAGGGATTGAGGAAAATTGGGCATGTTGCACCACTCTGCTGAGCAGCCCCAGCCCCTAATATCCGTGTTCGTACGGCTGCTCTGAAGGCGCTGTGGGGCTCCATGGGACAGCACTGAGAAGCACTTGGCATCTGTGCTGGTTTGTGGCCCATCTCACTCAGGAGCAGATCTACAAGACTCTACGCTCAGTTATTTTTCTCTCAGTTATACAAGAGGGAAATCATATTACAACTGGAATCAATAAGGAAAAGCAGAGCTGGAAGAAGGAGAGTTGTACAGAAAAGAGAGTTGTACAGAAACACACGCACAGGCATAACCCCCTGTCTTCTGAACTCCAACTGCAAAAAAAACCCAACCCTTTGAACTTTCCCTTTGAGTCCTGAGCTCTTCTAGCTTTTTTTTTTTTTGCCTTTTTTTTTTCCCCCTCCAGACTCAAAGATGCATTTCTAACCTCAGAAAGAAAATCCTCCTTTTGTAACAGTCATTAATTGGCTTTGGGGAATCTGGGCCACCAGATATGCCCCTAATCCTATACACACTTCCAGTCCCATGTTCAGAGCCAGGCTGCCCAGCACTTCTCTCCACAAGAGGTTTGTTAGGGGAATTAGCTGCTTCCTTCAGCCACTGCAGCTGGCTGGCTTGATATATTTTTTAAATATGGAGAAAAAAAAAGGAAAAAGGCAATTGGCAGATCAGGTTTGTTGGGGAGACACTGATATGAATTTTTATCTCTCTAAATGGTACATTTCTCCATTATCAAGATGCACAAAGCAATGTCAATCATATTGTCCTAATACAAAAACTAAGAGCTTGGCAAAAATTTGGCAGCAATATGCACACCGATGTAGGTGGCAGGGTGTTATGGGAGTGAGTGCCAGTTTGATAGGAGCTGTTCAGATTGTGAGGGTGTTAGAGCGTGTTTGTCATGGTTTAAAGCGTTAAACCTTGGAAGTGGTATATAAAGGCTGATATGAAAGAGTCTGAAGAACATATCTACGTGCGTGTATTCAAAGGTCTGGGGAGCCAAACACAGCTCATGGTCATGAATTCCCAGCTGCCCTTGGAAAACATTCAGCTCAAACCTTTTCCAATGTGAGGGGATTTATTAAGCAGTCACTAGTCACAATGTGCTATTTCCCCAGGTGGTCTTACCTCCAGAGACTGCTTGCACATGCAGAGCATCTCTAAGGAGTGGGTGGGTGGAGGGAGAACCTGAGAGGGAGAGTTACTTTCCTGCCTCAGCAGTAGACACCTGAGCTGAGAGACTGATCTCCCTTTACAGCATGGGGAAAGCAGTTCCTGCAGAAGATAATTCAGGCAAGGGTCAAACTTAGGTGCCCTAACCTGTGTCCAGAGATCCTGTGCTCATATCCTAACCAGCACGTGCCAACAGAAACCAAAATGAAATTGGAATTAAACTGAATTACTGCCTTGAACAAAAGTAAGCCTATTCACCAATCCAAATACATCTTAGCATCCTCTCTATAAGGAAAAAAAAAAAACCCCACGCACCATTTATTAAATTATTCTGACTTTTTCTTATTACTGTCTCTCCTGGTTCAGACTAAGGTATTAAAAAGCCACGAGGCACATTGATCTTGTGCTATCTCCCATTTAATATTGAAGCACTTGAAGCTTATGGGAAAGGTCATTCTGATCACATCTCTACCTGAGCAGATTTGGATTGCACAACACCCAGACGCTGGAGTCTCCCACCCACCATACATGGCTATTCCTTTTGGATCAAATCCTGCCAGGCTATATCGAGCATCCTGTTGGTCTTTACTGAAAGACGCAAAATGTCCTTTAAAAGGAGACAAAGCCAGCACAGGATGGAGTCGAGGGGATCTCCAGCTGGACTGTTATTCTGGAAACAGACAAACTGTAGAGGTGAACTCCAAATGAAAGATCACACAACAGAGACCTGGAGGTAAGCAGATGGCTTTTAGAACTGGGTGTCTCACACCAGCTACAAGCAAGTAATTACCAGCAAGTCACAGCTGTGCTGGACCACATGAGCAGGTGAAAATGTGGCTATGCTAGGGTGTGATCACACTGCCAGCATCCTCTGACACTTCTCCTCTTCCCTAGCTGGCCCTAATGCTACCAAATGTTGGGATTATTTGCTTTCAAGAGATCAGAGCCATTTCTCCTTAGGAGGCCTTTAAAAACAGGGGTGGGAAGGAAGTTAACAAGATGCTCTGAAGTGGCGGATGAGTGTAGCTATCATTGCAAGAGGTGAGGCGTGCATCCAGACAAATGCAGAGCTTGCCAAAGAGGATGTTGAGAGTTAGCAAGGCACAAACGGAGGCTGGGAGGGAGGTTTCTTCAGGCAGAGATTGAGAGGGCGGCCTGAGGCCACAATCTAGTAGTGACATTGCCACTAGACTTTGCCATGAGGATCAGAAAAACTGGTGTCCTCATTGCCTGATGTCCAAGTCAGCTTGCTCTTGAATGCATAAAGATACGCTGTTCTGAAATCTTGGAATTTGTCCCCATCATGAGTTACTGGCTATAAGCCCTGGTTGGGAGGGAGCAGTTAGTGCCAAGTTTCTGGTGGTGGGCTGGGCTGTAAAAACCAAATTGACTTCAGCAGTAAGTCTGCTCCATGTGCTTGGCTTTTTTTTCCAGTTGCTTTGCCTAATATGTCTAAAGAGCATAGATATACTGACAGAATCTCGGGAAGGACTGCGCATTTGGTTTTGTGCACCTCCAGAAATGAGAAGAAGCAAAGAGGATGATGCTGAGATGTTGCCTCCCGCCCCTGCAAGTCACTGTCAAGTAAGTTTACAACTCTCTTCACATCCATCAGTGTGAAATTCCTGGGCCACAAGCTGGTTTCTGCCACCACTGAAGCCTGGGAGCTCCTGGCCGTTCACTCCTTGCTGGCCCTGGCAGCAAGAGGTGCTGAGCCCCCAGGTGCCAAACCACCTGCAGATCTCCCAAACACTTTTGCCTGGTCTGCCAGAAATTAATAACTAAGAACATCATTCAAGCAAGGTGCATCAGACCCCGCACCTCCCTCAGCCACCTTCCCCTCTGCGTTAGCTTTCCAGCAACACTGCAGAGGTCTCCTGGAAAGGACCACCTGATGCTTTTGGACAAAGGAAAGAAAAATCATCTCAGCAATGAGGGCAAAACCACTCTTCCTTCCCCCACCACACCTCTTCCCCCTCCTTGCCCCCATAGTGCTGTCTCTCTTTTTTTGGCACACCAGTGATTTCTGTCAGATTTGGGCAAAGGCAGGCAGCTCTTTTGCAGCCGGTGTGCTGGGGATGTCAGAGCCCTCACTTTTCCCCCTTTTTCTCACCAGTGCTCAGAGCCAGCCTCTCAGATCGACTGGCGGATGATATGCCTGGCTGGGCTGAGGCACTCGGATCGACGCTTCCCCAGGGTGCTGCTCCTGATGGAGTTTGCAGCAGGAGCTAAAAGCTGCATACAGATAACTCTTCCTTCCCCCTGCTTCCTTCTTCCTTCCTTCCTTTCAGCAAAAGAGAAGAGGGTGAAGAAAATGGCACGTGGATTAAATAAACTAACAACCAGCACACGGGGCTTTTAGCTATAAGTGAGCCAAGTGTCCTGTAACATTAAATAAATGCAAGATTAACCTTCAAGCCTTCCACACTAAATTATTTATTTTGAGAGGCAAAGAGGTCAGGATTGAAACAAAGGGTAAATATTTGACGAACATGCTGCGTGCACTGGCTGCACGGCTGTTTGCCAACTGTGCCGGTGCTGCCCATGCTTCCCTCCCACTGTGACAGCCATGGGCTGGCCGTGCTGCTCCCCCAGCCCGTCAGCACCCCAGGATTCAGCTGCGAGGGCAGCAGAGGGGACGAGGATAACTCTCATGCCATTGGCTGTGGCATCCTTCCTGAAGCTGGACGAGAGCCCCAGTGACCTGACAAGGGCTGATAAGTTGTTGTGATTTCACCGAGCACCCCATGCTCCACAATTAGCAGTTGCATCTGCCTTCTATGCTGGAGTATTATTAACCACATGATTTACACACAACCATTTCTGTAACCACTGTAGGCAGAGAATTACCTGATAACAAAATATCCTGCTGTTCATGCTAAGTGACAGACTCCGAAATACTAGTCTGTTTAATCAAAGCACTAACAACACACAATAGATGAAAATATTTTGCCATTCCCTAGCTGGTCTCCCCCATTAAGGTCCTCAAGCATTCTTCTGTCAAAGATATGTCAATTATTTTCCTTTCAGTAAAAAAATTAAAATGTAAGCACAACTGGGAAAGTATAAAACATTTGTTTAACAGTGAATAGCAACTTTACAGTGCATTTTAAGGTGAGAAATGCAAAAAACAGCTATGGACAGGACCAATGTAATTAATCAGGATGCACAACACCTTAAATTACCATCTCTGTACTTTCCAGGAGTGCCAGGCTTCAGAAGGAGAAGCAGGCAGGATCTCAGTGTTAACTCACCTGAAAAAAACTTTTTCCCTAGAAAGAACATCATCAACTCCCAACTTTGCTTGCAGCACCCATTTCATCGCCACATTCCTGTCCCAGCCTGGGACAGATGCAAACCAGTGTAGGTGCAACAGACCTCACAAGATCACGGCGTGCTGTGGCACTGCCCAGCAGCTGCAGGAGGTTTGGTGTTAAATGCAAAAAATGGAAAAAAATTAAAGCTGTGACGTACCAAATTAAAACATTTCCGTTATATTTGTCAATACAACAAATTCATAGCATTGTATTCAAAGCATGAACAGAAGAAAGCAAGACTAGGGTGCCCTCTGCCCTGGGCTGGTACTCAGTGGGATATACAAAATTTCTCAGGCAGCTGCGGAGCCTGTCCCATTCATGTACAAAGCACTAAACCCCTCTCACAGTGTAAGGTCAGGAAGGGATTTTCTCTGAGTGAAGGGAATCACTGGAGTGGGCTTTTACACCCCTTCACAGTAAGGTGTGTGCTTTGGACTGTCAGATCATCTGCTTATTTCCACGTAGCAAATCCCTGCTATTTCAGAGATCAAAGACACTGACACTGCTCTTGATCTCTTGGTGTCTCCAAGGAGTACTTTAGCTGATGGGTTTTAGTCTTTGGCCCAGGCTGCAGGTGTGCTGCAGAGCCCTCCCCAGCAAATGCCCCATGAAGTCCCTCCTGCTCCTCTCCCCCTTTCACCAAAGCCTCCCCCACCACACACAGTGTCAAGGGTTGCTTTTCAAAAAATCCCAGTCATTCCACGCACCCCTGTGAGCCACCAACATGCAGCCAGGAGCACTGCAGATCATGTCCAGGACAGAGCATCAGGGAAGCTGGAAATGGGATGCCCAAAGAGAAGAGACACCCATCCCTCCTGCCATGGTGCTGCACACTACCTTCACTAACCATCTGATGAAGGCTTTGCCTCTGCTGCCAGAGATCATGTGTTTTAGTGTATGATAAGTGAGGTGAGTAAGCTGTGAAACCCAAGTGGCAGTGAGACACGTTGCTTTCTACCAATTACAAGCACAACTATAGGTAAAGAAGCCATAGCAACAAAAACTTGACCTGCTCCACTCCAGAGACATAGCTGGAGCCTATTCTGGCTTTAATGTAGTCTCTAAACGCCTACTGCCGTTAATGGTTCCTGCATAATAAGGGGGATTACAGATCTATTACAGATCTGTCACCTCTTAAGGAATATGCCATTAATCATGATCGTTTATTTGCAAATTGGTTATAATTTTGAAAATCTTTTGCAAATTACTTTAAATGGAAGAGGGTGGGGGGCAAGGGACTTTAAAAGCAGACTTCCATGATATTTCCTTCCTCAGCTAATACCCCATTTTGAGCCAAATCACTGCTTGTGCACGTCTGCATATGTATATGGGTATTTATGTATGGGAATAAACTGGATGAGCACAACCAGACAGACGTGAGTGACAGCAGTTAACAGAGAGCACATAGGAGGGTGCAACTATCTGTGCACAGGTATACTGGACAGTCCATGTGGGCAAAGGTGCCTTTTTGCAGGCTGCTTTTCACCTGGGCAGCTTTCACAGATCAAGAGCAACTAAGTATTTGCATGCATGCCTGCCCACTGGTAATCCTGCTGCCTGTGGACACACTTCAGTGTACACTCCTGAGTACATTTCACCAAGCTGTTTTGCACAAGAGTTGGAGGTTGGGCCTAAGACTCGTGCCCTCCTGACCTTGGTCCTGCAAAACCTTGGTGTTACACTGCTCACTAGAGCCAGCAGCTAATTAACTCTGACCAGCTAACAGCCAAACGCCCCCTTAGCCGCTCAGAGAGCCCTGCAGGGCAGAGCATAAAACAAGAACAGACACAGACCCTTCCCTCATCCCACAGCTCAACCCATGGTTGGATCAGCACGGACAAATCCCTTACATCCATACCTACCTTCTCTCATCCCCAGCTCCCCCGAGGCTCTGCCCTTCTTTCTGGCTTTCCCTTAAACTCACCCCAAAATCCCCTTGCCTACCAGAGACTCCCCTCCACTTTCCTCATCTCCAGGCCTTTGCATCCATCCCTGCTCCCCATCCCTGCAGATTAAGTAGACTTTGCCTGGATTACAGCTGCCAATCAAGTTCAAGTGCATTTTTAATAGTTTAATTTGTGGCACAAGGTTTCAAATAAAATCATCAAGTGCAGTCGATTAAACTCATTAAGTCCTTACGGACTCGCCTGTGTACTGCACCGTTATCAGATTCGGAGACATGAGAATTAATTAGGCCGCTGTTATCCTTTGTCTGGATTAGTGTGCCAGGCCCAGTGGCCGGGTGTTTTCCTGTGAAAACACGAGGTCCATAATCTCCTTACGAGCATAACCGAGGAGACATAGGCCTAAGAGATTTCTTCAACATTCCTCAAAGATCTAACAACAAGAAATGTGCTGTTCTTTGATTATTTTTTTTCTCTCCCCTGGTTTTCTTTCATTCTCTTTTTTTTCTTTTCTAAGCGCACAGTGCAGCTCATGACTAAAGGCAGTTTGGTGGGAAGAGGGCAGGCAAGTAGAAACAAGTTGCTGGTCTGGAAACATTCCTCATATTAACCTCCCCTACCAGGGTACACTAGGGCTGCACTGCAAGACTCCTTCTGCTGCAAAGGGACTTTTCACAGAATCACAGAAGG
>VZTV01053204.1:0-27212 GCA_013400875.1 Anhinga rufa
CAAGCCTGTCAGGGTCCCTCTGGTTGCCATCCCTTCCCTCTAGTGTATCAGTTTTCTCCCGCTGGATTTATTGCTGTTGCTCTCTTGAAGGCGGTTCAGCCCCATGCTGGTGTTCCCTTTCATTTCTCACTTGCCTCCAAGAAAAGTCACAAAGAAGGCTTCACGCTGCACTTGGCGCCCTGCGGCGCTGGGCTCACCGTCTCAGTCCCTTGGCGAGGATGAACCCATGTGCCAGGGAAAGCACTTAAATCACGCCAGGACCTTAGAAAACACAGAGGCGATACAATTATTGCCTCAAGGAGCTTACAGCAGCGTTAGAGGAGAGCTTTTCTCCTTACCCCAAATCACTCCTGTTTGCTAAATCACTGCTATTGTTTGTAACCCCATTCATTCCTGCAAGAGATATGAAGAGCCTGGCTGCAAAACCAGCTCCATGTGCCATGGCACGGAGAACAGAGGAAAGCATCTGCCTCGTGACCTGCGGCACTGAAGGACCAATGTGGCCAGGTGGGGAGGGCAGGGATGAATCAGGCCCTTTCAGAGCAGGTCACCACGCTTTGGTACCAGCCAGAGAGGGTTGGAGCTGGACTGTCCAGAGGGCAATCTGGAGAGCATCAAAAAGGGTGCAACCATGAGCCTGTTTCACCTGTGGGAGGCTTCAAAAGTCTGTCATCTCAGTGGACTGAGTCTTCCCTTTTTATCCATCTTCCAGTTATCCCAACTATTTGCTGTTTCCTCACTCCCCCAGCAGAGTGGTGGGATGTTCATTCGGAGGAGGGTGAAAGTGGGGGGGTCACAGCACCAAGAAGGGCAGCAAGGGTCTTCATGAGAAACTTTGCTCCCATAGCTTCACTTGAGCTACATGCCAGACAGTAGTGAGCAACCAGAAAGTGAGAGCCCTGGACCAGGAGCAGGTAACAAGCATGGCCATCTTCCATTGGAAACACCCTCATAGAATCAAAGAATCATTAAGGTTGGAATGATCATCAAGTCCAACTGTCAGCCCAACACCCCCAGGCCTCCTAATCCATGCCCTGAAGTGCCATGTCTACACGTGTTTTGAACACCCCCGGGGATGGTGACTCCACCACCTCTCTGGGCAGCCTGTTCCAATGCCTCACCACTCTTTCAGTGAAGAAATTTTTCCTAATATCCAATTTAAACCTGCCCTGACACAGCTTGAAGCCATAAGAGCAAGCTATAAAGTTGTCTATAAACTAGATTAAACCCAGGGAAGAGAAGAGGGATTTTAATAAACATAAGGCAAACACTTGCTACCTAATTAAGCAAGAAAGCCAAAAGAGAGCATCCTGCATCCTTGCCATCAACCCTAGACTGCTTTGAGAGACTGCAAGGGAGCACACAAGAGCACAAGGAAACCAAAGGCTGTTTGTGCTTTCAGGATCTTAACCCCCACACTCTAAAGGTGATACATTCATCCGGTGCCTATTCAAGCTGCAGGCTGCAAAAACCCCTTTTAGATTCACAAAGCCAAAGCACCAAGAGCCTTCTTGAACAGCACACGACACCATGTGAACCAAAACCGTTGGTACAGGTACACTTGGCAATTTCATTAAGCCAGCTGAAATCATTTGCATAGATTTTGCCCAGAGAAAGAAATCCAACACAGGCTGGGTTTCAAGCCATTTAGGATGTCCCCTCTTCACTTAAATAGGTGTAAAGATCCAAGCTTTGGTTGAATTGGCCCAATTGCCCATGTAGCCCAACCTCAGATGGGTGATTTGGCAGCGAGTCGTATCCAACCCTAGGCTAAGCCTCACCTTGTGTCTCAACCCCTTTTTCCAGGGAAAATCAAAGAAAGGAGCTGGAATGTTGAGCACCAACATCTACCTGAAGCTGTATCTCTTTACGGTATCACTTAATGGTCAACAACCACCAAAGAACACAGGGGAGGTTAATGGCTTGAGCAGCAGCAACAAATTGAAAGGAGCAAATAACCTTTAATATCCCATGACAAGTTCAGCCTCCCTACGTCTGTGTTTCCTCTCCAGCCCCTTCATCTTCAACTATTATGCAAGACAGCAGCATGTCAACAGGCTTTCTACCACCTCTGCAATCTTCCTGCCGTTACTCCCACTCCTAGCAGTGTCGCATGCCGCCTGAATATTTAGGCAGTTGATGGTAATGCTACAGAACTACCTTTAGGACTGGTCCTTTCTCATTTGTAAAAGCTGTAAAATTCTTGGAAGACAATTCTACCCAGCAGTGCTCCCCATCCCAATGCTGGCAGGCTGGGGGAGATGTTTACAGACCGGGAAGGACTCCCGGTTAGTTATTTAATACCATTTTTCCCGTTTCTCCCATGCAAATGAGCAATATGATGCTATATGACGTCTCAGGTCACTGTGTCTGTTCCCACCTCTGTGCCCACCTCGTCCCCATCCTCTCAGCTTTGGAGCTCTGCAGTCTTTACCGATTTTACCTCTTCTCTTTGCAAGGTAGAAAAAGATATATCCCTGCCTGAACGAGCTTGCAACGGAAGGATTTGATGGGATAGCAAGATGAGAAGAAGAAAAACTCATCAACACCAGTAAGAATGATCATGGAAGGTGGTCCAAGCATGCCAGCTTCCTACTATCCTACCGTCTTCAGCAAATGCAGGAGAGCATCAGACAAGGGGATGTTAGAAAAGGGTCAGCTACCAATGCTGGAAAGGGGCCAGCAAGTGCCAACACCCAGAGGTGGTGGGATATTTAGGAAGCTAATGCAGGACATTGTGGCCAGCAGGTTAAGGGAGATGATTCTCCCCCTCTACTCCGCTCTCATGAGGTCCCACCTGGAGCACTGTGTCCAGCTCTGGGGTCCCCAGTACAGGACAGACACGGACCTGTTGGAGTGGGTCTAGAGGAGGGCCACGAAGATGATCAGGGGGCTGGAACACTTCCCCTGGAGCACCTCTTCCTAGAGAAGAGAAGGCTGTGGGGACACCTTATAGTGGCCTTCCAGTACTTAAAGGGGGCTTCCAAGAAAGACAGGGGGGGACTCTTTATCAGGGAACATAATGATAGGATGAGGGGTAACAGTTTTAAACTGGAAGGAAGAAATTCTTTACTGTGAGGGTGGTGAGACACTGGCCCAGGTTGCCCAGGGAAGATGTGGATGCCTCATCCCTGGAAGTGTTTGGTTGGACAGGGCTTTGAGCAACCTGATGTGGTTGAAGATGTCCATGATCATGGCAGAGGGGTTGGACTGGATGATTTTTAAAGTCCCTTCCAACCCAAACCATTCTATGGTTCTATGGCATCACCCGGCTGCTGACCCAACACAAGCAGAACA
Source organism: Anhinga rufa (assembly GCA_013400875.1). NCBI lineage: Eukaryota > Metazoa > Chordata > Aves > Suliformes > Anhingidae > Anhinga > Anhinga rufa. The sequence continues at coordinate 3,298 of VZTV01053204.1, forward strand.
GCTCAGAGCTGATCTTGTGGAGGAAACATCGCTCTCTGTGGGCCGTTTCCCAACTCACAGAACCTTCCAGTACAGTCGGAGAGGATTATTGTAGACAAATATTGACTGAGGGTTTAATTACCTTGGGATAACAACAGAATTTTCCTGTTAAGTCTGAAAGTTTTGCTAATGCCATGAGTTTAATTGGCATCTCCTTTTCTAACATAACTGGAATTGAGTAACCAGATCCTGGTGATAGAGGGAAAAACGAAAAGCCATCAGCTGATACAGTCACAGAACTAATTTAAGATCAGAATTGTTACTGGATGCACTGAAACCCCTGTCCTTAAATCAAGGTTAAATAAGATTTCCCTGGTGCACTGGGGTCATCCTGGCCTTAGCACAAGGGCAAATTTCATCCGTATTGTGCAAACGTAAGTGTCTCCGCTCCACGATCATTTTTACCTCCATAGGTGTCACTGCATCAGCAGACTTACGGAGTGCTATGGCTCTTCTCATCCTGATGGTAAGGACAGGGAAAAGGGAGAGAGGATTGCCCACCCCTTCCCTTGGGGCTTTTTGGCTGGAGGACATGCCCTGCTAAGATCATCGCCCTGAAGGTGGAGGGTTCTCCACCCCTCAGCACTACAGGAATGCAGACATGCATCCAAATTACGCAGTCTTTTAAAATCACTTCTGACCTCTCCTATAAGTCTTATGATTTGTGAGACCTCTGAAACACCAGAAACCGGCCAAAGCCACCCCAGCATACTGGCTGTCCCTCCATATTACATGTACCCTGTGAAAGATATTATGTCGCCCATCTCATTTCTTGCCATAAACCTTCTAGACCTGTGACCAGTCTCCAGTATGGTTTTTCTTTCTGCACTTTCCGCACCACCATCACATCAGCCTCACCCATGCAAAGGTGCCTGGCTCCGCCAGTTAAATCCATCTTTGCTGAGCTGCCAGTAGGACAATATTACTCTCGGCAGGATGCCGCTTCTGCCTGTAATTAATGTTTCATCATCGTCCCTGAAAGCAAACAGCTGCTGCGGTCTCAATCACTCATCTTCTTGTGGCTCTCGCTTTCCTAAAGGGTGGCTGGCATTACACCGGCCTCTTATTTTCTGTCTTCATCCACAGTCTTCCTGTGGTTGACAACAGCTCGGTTTATTTTGCCACCTCATGACCAAAGGGTCTCGTCCAAGACGACTGCGTTCAGACTATTTGCCAGGATTTTAGTTTCACAGGGATTTCTACACAGTGCTACTGGCCAAGATCGTGTCTACTCCAATGACTCAGTGGACTCTTCTGTCCAGGCAGGGATAAACCAGGTTTTTGCTAAGGTCTCCTGCTCTGCTGCCTACTCTCTCCCTTTTCATTGCTCCCCCTACTTCTGCACATCCCTTTCTTCACAATTCTGAAATGCTGCCTAAATAATCCATAGCTTCATCCTACACCTCCCTGGCTGTTTCAGTTCCTCTTGCTTACGGTCTTGGATGCCTCTTCTCCAGAGCTTCCATGTGGTTAGATACCTCCTCTCCAGCTTTCAGAAGACCAACCCCAGCCCAAAGCAGCTCTGCTCACACCTGGATCATCTGGGAGCCCAACTCAAAACCACCTTGCTTGGCTTCTCTCCAGCAAGGGGTCCAGTCCCACCCACAGAGAGCCATGGAAGGATCTTCTGAAATGTTTCAAAGTTGCTCAAGTTCTCCAGAAAAGTTTCCACTATAAAAACTTCTCCACTGCAACATTGGCCCAGAGTGAAGACAAAAGACCTGTTCTAGGAGATGTGATTGCCCAGATGAAGCTGTTTTCAAGGTAGGTCAACTTTCAGCCTAAAACCCATGACAGCGTCCCATTAAACCGCTTAAGCTAAGATTGAGAATGGAAATGCTGACAACCCCTAATACACAGCTTTCCAACCCGCCGCTCTAATGCCGCAGCAGATCAGTAATTATACCAGGAAGACCAGGGACCATTGTCCCATTAATTAGATTCCTTTTACCCCCATTAGCTCAGATGATTGGACAAAGTTCATTACAGTTTAATTCTGATTAGCTGAGAAGAATCTCTTTCAGCATATGAGACAGGCAGGTGTTACCAGCTTTAGCACCTAAGTCATGCTCCAGCCAGGCGCCCACGCTGACAGTGACACTGGGCAGCGCCAGGTCCCACATCCACGTGGGTACGACATTAATGCTTAATCCCCTCTGAGGCAGCGTCCTACCACCCTCGGTGATGGGCTACAGAGCCCTCTAAAGCAAGAAGGAAAGCGAGAGCAGGTCATAAACATTCTTCCATCCTGGCACAGGAGTGATACTCCTTCATCTGCTCAGACTGGAGTGTAGTAAACCTTATTTCAGATCTCTGGACGTGCTCCAAGCGCGGCAATATTGCACCTTCCCGCTTGCTTTTCTAATGCACAAATCTATACGAAGTATCATGCAAATGCCAAGCACCGTCACTGCTCGGATCGAAACACTGTGCATTTCCATACCGCAGACGTTTCCCATGTTTTGCAGTACCAAGTAGATCGACGGTTTGAGTTATATCCACGCTCTGCAAAGCATAAGCTGATTTTGGAAATCTCAAACAGTGGGCTCAGCCCACAGTGCTAACTGCTGAGGATCAAAACCATTTCAACACTGCATCCATACCCACAGTGGTACACCGGTGGCACTGCCTGCTAATTCGAAAGCGGTCAGAGCCATCTGCATCACCTGCCAACCCAAAACAGCCTCAACTTCAGATATTTTCCAAAATAATCAGCCAGACAGATAGCCAAATCCCATTCGAGGCTTTCCTTCCTGCCTGCTTTCCAAAAATACCTGGCATAATTGTTTTTTTTCCAGAGACGGCTTCTCTTTAAATGCTCTTTTTCTCACGCAGGAAATAGAAATAATACCAAGAAGAGCAAGAACAGCTGATATATTTTAATTAAAGCAAACTAATATCTTGGTCAGGCAGCAGAGCTCAATGGAAAACCATGCATCAGGCACTGACTCAGCACAGAAGAGGTTAAAGAAGTTCAGAGAGGCTGTGCTTAAGGAATTATCTGCCTTGGAGAAAACACCAACTCCTGGCCAGCTCCGGAAAGCCACGTGCCCACAGCTATAGGGGCTTTGGCTGGGGATAGACACATATCCATGGTAATGCAATATTTACAATTAAATTTAATTTACCTACTAAGGCTTAAAAAACAGCGCATAAATGCTTCTTCTGATTTTTTTTTCCCCCCCCTAGAGAGCTGGTTTTCTCACCTTTCTATTCTCCTAAGGAACAAATAACAGGCTTATGTTCCTACTGCAGGCTTATTTCTCTAAATTCAAAGCAGGCAGTTGTTACATATCCATATATATACCCCGTATTGAGGCTTTTAGGCAGCTCTTACAAGCTGACCCACGAAACAACTGAAGCAGTGTTGCCAGCTTCTGATTCCTTAGCATGAACTCTTGGCTTCCCTGTAATCAAACGATCCAGGCAATAAATATATTAATACAAGTGTCGTGTATGCCCGGATAAGTATATATATTTATGTATATGTACATATATATCTTTTTATAAATGCATACATGTATCTTTTATAAATAAATACAGGTACCTAAAGAATTTAGATCTACTTCCCAGTGAAAGAAAAAAAGGTATGACACTTCGGAGAGCATCAGTTTATAAGATACTCACCGGGCAGACACTTAAAGAAAGTCTGCTCGGACTCGGCATATACTATAATGTATAAAAATGATTCAAAGGCACCCATCAAGGGGCAGTGTATTGGTTAGCAATACTAATTGCATTGCCTACATTACAAATGATATTGCTCCATTATTAAAGGGTCGGGACTATTTTATGTGCTCACATCTATTCAATTGGTATTTCGATCAATGGATGCATTACAAGCTTTCCCTTTAAGAGCCTAATAAACAACAAGATGGAAAGGAAAATTCACCGTAAGATGACGCTTTTAAAAATCCATTTCAAGGGGAGCTATCGGGACTTTGTAAAGCAGGTTGCAACCGAACCAAAAGGTTGGAAATTAAGAAGCTGAGAAGGTCATGCTAGCCCTGCGGAGAAAGGGTTGCGGGTACTGGTGGATGAAAAGCTGGACATGAGCCGGCAGTGTGCGCTCGCAGCCCAGAAATCCAACCATCTCCTGGGTTGGATCCAGAGCAGCGTGGGCAGCAGGGCGAGGGAGGGGATTCTGCCCCTCTGCCCCGCTCTGCTGAGACCCCCCCGCAGCCCTGCGTCCAGCTCTGGGGTCCCCAGCACAGGACAGACACGGACCTGTTGGAGCGGGTCCAGAGGAGGGACACGGAAATGGTCCGAGGGCTGGAACCCCTCTGCTGTGGAGAAAGGCTGAGGGAGTTGGGGTTGTTCAGCGTGGGGAAGAGAAGGCTGCGGGGAGACCTTATTGCGGCCTTTCGGTATTTAAAGGGGGCTTATAAGAAAGACAGGCCTGAAGCGATAGGACAAGGGGCAATGGTTTTAAACTAAAAGAGCGTAGGGTTAGACTAGATCTAAGGAGGAAACGTTTTATGAAGAGGGTGGTGAAACACTGGCACAAGTTGCCCAGAGAGGATGGGGCAGCCCCGTCCCACGAGACATTCCAGGTCAGGCTGGACGGGGCTCTGAGCAACCTGGTCTAGTTGAAGATGTCCCTGCCCATGGCAGGGGGTTGGACTGGATGATCTTTGAAGGTCCCTTCCAACCCAAACCATTTGATGATTCTATGATTCTCCCTGAGCACAGGACCATGCTCCAAACGCAGCAGGGCAGAGGAAAGACAGGGTATGGTCTCCACCCCATTAAAAAGACCAACTCTTGGGGTTCCCAACAATCCTCCTGTATTAGAAATGTGGCATAAATTTTTATATTTACTATATGCCTATCGGTATAGATGAGAAGCTCGTTGACACCCACTGTGCAAAGCCCCATGCAGGGGAAAGGCTTCACCAGCACCGAAAAGCCCAGTGCCAGGCGAGCAAAGCACGGTGATGGCCGGGATGCACTCCAGAACCACCTGCCTCATACACCAGAGTGACAATAAGCCGGAGTCCAGCCATGCCTAAATGAATGTAGATGTTTCCTAAAGCTCCCCCTACCTTGGGAAGCGCCCTTCCAGCTTTCATGGAAGCAATAAGGAAAAAGCATCTGCATGTAATCATGTATCAGCATCTTGCTGACAACACTCAGAATCTCTGCGTGCTTGCTGTTTACAAACACACAGTCCCCTTAGATCAGGCCAGAAAAAGAGTAAAACTGATACCAATTAGTATGAAAATCACCTGCTTGGGCTCAGGATCTGGCCTCTAAAATCAACTGCTTAATGGCGCATCCCGAGCAAACCTTACTGTTAGGCTCAGAGGAGTTCCCGAGCGTTTCCACTCTGAGATGGTTCTGCTAGTTAGAGCGCTTAAAAGAGACCTCCTGCAGAAAAAACCATGGCCACGTGGCATGCTTCAGCCATGCTGGTCATCTACCAGCCTGCTGGGGAACCTCATCCGCACCAAGCTGTCAGCACACTAAATCTCAGCGCGGTGACAACTCCATAGGTGCCAAGACAGCCGCATCTTTTCTGTGCATATCTCCCACGGATTTATCTAGGAAAAAAGCACGTACGTTGGTGATATAGGCAGGGCAGGCGTTCAATATGCTTCCGAGGTGTTTGGACGATCATCTGCCGAAGCCGTCACTTAGGCACTGCTTCTAGATAAAGCCCCAGCAGCGAGAGTATCGTCTGCATGCTTCCAAACAGCACAGAGATGCCCTTAGTCAGGGACTGTGCAGTGAAATTAGGAAAAGGGGGATCCAGCACAAAAGCAAAATGATGTGCAAAATGTTTGTGGCATTTGTCGGGAAATACAGACTGTGAACCTACATCGGTTCCTGGTGCAGGATGCAGAGACATTTCTAATAAGGTCACTCTGTTATATACGATTTTGATGGCTCCAAGGTGTAAAATCCACCGGTTCCCGATTTCAGCGCGTCGGTGTTGCGAAGCGATGCGTGTTCAACGTGTACGCAAAGACCAAAAAAATTCACTGTTGCTCTCTCATTAAAACTATATCAGCCGTCAGCCTTCCCCGTGCAGGACTTGTACAGAGCTGTCTCCCTCTGCTGGCACCAGACCCAGAGCAACTCACAGCTCCTCAAGAACAAAAAAAAATATTTAAAAAATGGGGAAAACTTCCTAGATAAACCCAAAACCAGTGTCCAGCTGATGGCACTGACATGACCCTCCGCAGACACGTTACGGTGGGACGTAACTCGCACTTACGGTCACTTCCATGGCATCATCATCCTCTTCTTGACATCACCCCACTCTGTGCAAAGGTGGATGAAAAAGGATTTGAATGATGCTCTAAGGCACAAGCTCGCAAGGAGGCAGGTACCAACTCAGCACCTCTCACTCATTTTCCTGCTCAGGGTTTGGTCCTCGCAAGGATGCTCGGCTGCCACCCCCACCCCAGGACCCCAAAGTATCTCTCCTCTCTCCAAAATACAAAGAAGTATCTCTTTTGTTTACAGCAAAACCTAAAAACCTCGTCTTTCAACCCAAAGGTGGACCTAACACCTGACTGAAAGGAAAAAGAAACAACCAAACAGATGCGCTTCCAACTTTATAAAGCGCTGACACCAGCACAAATGGGAAAAGCAACAGCTGGAAGAGTCGAGATGTTTTTTTGCACCCCAGGGCATGCAAAAGCTGGAGGAACACCTTCCATGAGTCTCACCGGGCTTTCCTGAAGAGCAGGAGAAGTTGTGACGGCCACCTTCTCCCACAGCGACAACTGTGGAAAGCAAGTCCTCACAGTGCTTACCCGAGCTGCTTTCCCTTGTTTTCACAGATGGGAAATGAATGCACAGCTTTCCCCAAAGCGGCCTGGGAACAACGGCATGGAACAACAAAGCAAAGAGCCGAGGGATCTGCCACGGGTTCCCGGGGACCTGGGGGGATGGCCACTTCACCACGTGCAGACGCCTGAAGCCAGTACCCTAATGAAGATTTCCTTCCACATCATTAGAAGGTCTTTTGCATCCCTTTGCCCAGCCCCAAATAATCATGTTAAAAATAGATGTGATCAGAAGACTATAAAAGACCCCATTGCCATGGCCAGGGCCAAGGAGGGAAGAAAAGAAATGCATGATTGCAACAGTGGAGCAATTACCTCCCATTCTGGAGCCTTTCAGAATCAATATTAAGCCACTAAAACTGATTAGGCCAAGTCTGGTGGTGCCCCCAAAGAGGCGACACGAATTGGGAAAGGTGTGGGCTGGGGCATTGCTCCTCTCCCTGTCCCCAACGGAGACAACCACAACCTGTCCCCAACGAGAGCCGCCGTCGGCACAACCACATGCCACTGGCTGGGTAAGGATCCGGGGGAGGGAGGAAAGCAGAGCCTGGAGAAGAAGACAGCGAGATGGCTATAATTTATACTCTCCTGCCTATACTTTATGGCTTTCTTAATTCGGCTCCTGCTACTATTAATGTAGTTAATGTTGAGATTATATCTATTTTCTGGCGTCAGGCAGTGATTTATTCAAGCCATTTTTCCGGTGCCGGCTCCCACGCTGTTAAATCAAGCGACTTGCCAATTAAGTGCTGACTGGGGAAGTGGATGCAATCTTAACAGATATCTAACCGCAAATTAAACCGGGTGTTTCTTACGCTTTGTGGTGCGCAAGGCCAAACCGCTGAACCTTGCTGAGCTGGGAAAAGAGAAAATAAAAACAACCCCCAAAACAAAGGGAAAAAACCCCATGATTAACTTGCAGAAGAAAAGAAACAAGTTGCCTTTCCCAGCGGCATGGCGCTTATCACCCAAACCTTGGGTGCCTGCTACTTTCCAGACTCAAGCTCAAGACAACCACCACCCAGCAGTGAAAACCAGGCAGCAGAGAGGAGAACAGGATGGAGAATTCAAGGGTGGGTTTGGAAACAGCTGGTTTGCAGAGCAAAGATGGGGGCAGGAGTTGTCTGACCCACCAGCAACTCCAGGTCTCCCAGGGTTCACGCAAGACCAAGTAATCTCGGGCTTGCAGCAGGTGAATCCAACCACCTGCCAGGGGCTAATTTTTGATGTGAAATCTCAAATACCTTGAATATAGACCCTATAATACCTCAAGATATGACGTGCCACGATCAGCAACAGAAATGCCTGGAGGTCTTGAGGAGAGATCACATAACCACAGAATGGTTGAGGTTGGAAGGAACCTCTGGAGGTCATCTGGTCCAACCCCCTGCTCAAGCAGGGCCACCCAGAGCAGGTAGATCAAGACTGTGTCTAGAAGGTATTTTTAATATCTCTGAAGAGGAAGACTCACACCCCAAAGGCTTGGGGGGTTCTAGAGCTCCCCAGCACCTTGGTGGGCCTGGCTGGCCTGCATCACCTGCTCAGGACTTGGCTGCACCAAGTCACACCATCACCTGCTCATATTTACTCTGTTCTTCCCCCAGACACAGCTCCCCATGCAAGCGGGGTACCAAAATGCCCATTGCAGATCCTACAGCACCTTTATCAGCATCCGAACGCAGTCACGGTCTGTAAGAAGGACACAGCACAGTGCAGAGGAGCACGTCCAAGAGGTTCCCCTTTGGTAGGTGACCACCAGGAACCATAGAAATGGCTCAAAACCTGCTCTCCTGCTCTCACAGAGGCAACGACAGCTCTGCTGTTTCCCAGCCTGCGACCTGACCATTAGCAATACTTCCCTGCTTCTATTATTTGCCTCGAGAGCTATAATGAAAGCAATACACGAAACTAAGCGCTATTATTAATAATTGTGAAGAGTTGTTGTGATAACAGCTCATGATAAGTGGTGAATGTTTTTATGTTCCTTGAATATTGAGCAGGCATTAAAAAAAAATAAAAAATAAAAGGGGAGGAGAAAGCCAATCCGTACATATAGAGCAGGACAGAAATTCCAAAGATCCCCATGCTCGGGCTGTACCTACGGCCAGGAGTTAAATCAAAGGACAAGAATAAACAGGTAAGACGCTGCAATGTGTCCTGACAGGCGAAAAGTGACCTATGGGGAGGACCGGAGCACTTCTTGCCAGCTGCTGAAATTCAATCTACGGGAAACACCATCCAGAGCTCCCATCATAAATACTCAGTCAACAAGGACAAATGACTTCGCAAGCCTCCGTCGCAATAAAAGGATCATGTTCCTGGGTGGCACAAACGAGAGCAACTGCCTGGCTTTGCAATATTAAAGGAAAATCTCCTGCTTGCTACGTCGCTTTGGGAAGCCCAAATTGGTTCCGTGGCATATGAGATAAACCACACCAGCAGAACGCAAACTGACTGGTACGTTATTTACCATCGTTGTGAGACCAAATATTTGGTAATGTGCGCTCGCAGCCCAGAAAGCCAACCGTCTCCTGGGCTGCATCCAGAGCAGCGTGGGTAGCAGGGCGAGGGAGGGGATTCTGCCCCTCTGCTCTGCTCTGGTGAGACCCCCCCGCAGCCCTGCGTCCAGCTCTGGGGTCCCCAGCACAGGACAGACACGGACCTGTTGGAGCGGGTCCAGAGGAGGGACACGGAAATGGTCCGAGGGCTGGAACCCCTCTGGTGTGGAGAAAGGCTGAGAGAGTTGGGGTTGTTCAGCGTGGAGAAGAGAAGGCTGCGGGGAGACCTTCTTGTGGCCTTTCGGTACTTAAAGGGGGCTGATAAGAAAGACGGAGAGAGACTTTTTAGCAGGGCCTGTAGTGACAGGACAAGAGGATACAGGTTTATTGAAAGAGGGTAGGTTTGGACACAAGACATTTTTTCCATTGAGGGTGGTGAGACACTGGCCCAGGTTGCCCAGAGAAGCTGTGGATGCTCCATCATTGGAAGTGTTCAAGGTCAGGTTGGACAGGGCTCTGACCAACCTGATGTAGTGGGAGATGTCCCTGTCCATGGCAGGGGTTTGGACTAGGGGATCTTTGAAGGTCCCTTCCAACCCAAACCATTTGATGATTCAATGATTCAATGATTTTACAAAGCAATTAAAAATCCTGTAGTGCTTGAATCTAACAGAGGGGACCTCAAAGGGATATGGGGAAGCTGGTACCCAACTTCTGTCGGTCTCTGGTGGAAGCTGTCCACCTTGCTCTAAAAGTCCAAGTGCATGCCATGTGCTGCGACACCGCATGATCGTCCTATCGTTACACGCAAATTAAGTCCTCAAATATCAACAACGAGTACTTCAAGCAGGATGTCAGAAGCTTCTTTTCAATCTTAGTATTAAAGTAATCCACATTTATCTTCAGCAATAGGTACCCAACAACCTGATCAGCACATTACTCTAAGAGTTTGCATAAAAATGATAAATTATTTTAATTTAGCAGACAAAAATTATTTGAATTTAGCAGACAAAAATTCACTCACAGAAAGGCATTCTGGCAAAGCCATTTGCAGTCACCTTCACTGCAACAGTCTCAATCACGCTGCAACAAATTGGTAAGATTAGCTATTAAGCACTCGGGGAGATCGGGCTGGCAAGTTTGAAATACGCAAGTAGTCTAAAAATCTATTGATTATTATAAAGGTAGTTTACTGCCACCCTTAAAACTGGCCTAAAAGTGGTATTTAAAACAGTGTTTAATTATGTAAGTTGGCTACACGGCAGTGTGCACAGCAGTGGACTTTTACCTCTTTCTTTTCTGATTTGAAGTCTCATCCAGGTTCTTTTTGGCCACATCATCACTTATTTTCAGGCAAGTCCACCAAGGGTTAAGTGCTGCACGAAGCACAATGCGAAGAATGTCTCTGCCCTAAGAGATACAACGTCGTAACTCACCCGTCACACCAGGTTCTCAGCCAAATACTCTGCTCCATTGACAATGTATTTTAAATCACATATTAGCATTGATCCAATTAATGCAGCTCTTGCTAAACCAGATGATTTCTAAGTCTCCTCCTGGCTATCATGTATTCCTGTTGCATTTAAAAGAAGCAGAGAACTTGAAGCCAATCTGAGGTTTCTCCTATTCTCATCTTGAAGACACTTTGCAACAAGCACCTGGTTTCTTCCCCACACTTTTCATCTTTCCTGCCCAGCTGCTTAAGCCCAAAATTGGACAATGCTCAACTGTTGCATGTGGGGATGCTCCCCTAGGCCTGAATTTTTTTCATTTCTTTCAAATCCCATCAGGACATCCTGCATCCACCCTTGTCCCGCCCTCCACGGCCTCAGGACAGGCAAGCTGGAGAAGTTTGCCTTGACTTTTCAGGGCAAGTGGCATATGGGCATCACGGTCTCATGTCCTTCCAGTGAGGAGATGCCAGGAGGAGCATGGCAAGGAGCTTGCACTCCAAAGGGCTCAACAGGAGACTGTGGGGATGGAAAAGCCCAAGAATGAGAAGGGAAAGCTCCTACAGAATCAAATGGATTCATCTATGAATGGGCAACATCCCCAGCCCACAGCCCCAACCACCACCAGCTCACAGCCAAGCTTCTGGTGGCACCTAAGAAATTTTCCAAAGGCTTATTTAACCCCATCCCAACAAGGTTACTCTTCAACACCTCTGTGCAACGCTGAAGCAACACTTTGTGAGTTGACTGAGCTGGTTACAAGTAGAGCTTTGCCATGGGAATACCCATTGTCCATAAGAGGCCCCAAGCGACCAGCTTCTCCACAGCTAATGAGACCCTTCTACCAGTGCTAATTACACCAGTCAGGCTTCATTCCCTGTCTCCCGCTTCCCACAGCTCTTTTCTCGTTCCTCGTGACACATGTTCATGGGTCCTGTGAGTTCGGGCAACACCCAAGGACCCAACAGTGGGAGAAGCCCAGGACATGTCGCTTTGAAAGGCGCAGGGACAAACCAGCTCCATTTATCCTGGCTGTCATTCCCCAGCTCCGTCATGGCTGAAGAATCAGAGGAAGAGACCTACATGTCTCAAAATAAAAAGAAAAAAAAATACAAAATCCTTTGAAACCAGCTCCAAATTAAGAGCTGTATCGAGGCTGTCAAGCCCCTGCTAGCTGAGTCTACAGCACCTTCCGTGCGAAAAGGGAGCTTAGCCCATTTATTAGAATGATGAAAGCAAAGGGATCTAAAAATTGCACTCCTTCATTAATGAGCAGCCGAAGGGATCGGTAAGCATAATTTCAGAGGCTAGTAATATTTTATATAATCGCCGAGTGGTTTAAATTGAAAACCCCCAACTGAATCAATATTTACCGCATTGAAACGAAATGAATAGTAATAAGTCACTAAGCTCCCTGTCCTGTTTCATAAAATAAAAAATTATAAAAATGAGCACAGGCACAGAGCGACTATCACATTAACTTTTACGGCACTTGGGGAGTCATAACCGACTGTTCTCATAAAATAAAATTTTAAAAAACCTGCCGGAGGAAGCCTTGCTTCAGCATCGCCAACAGAAAAAAAGCAAAATAGGAGCCGAGAGTTTCACAAACGCAGGCAAAAAGTCTCCCAGCAGCCCAAAGCCCCGCTCCCCGGGCAGGCAGCGTGCGCTCAGCTGCTCACCAAAGCACTTCCTACCCGATTTCATGTGGAGGCTCTGCCGAGAATCCCTCCCAGCCAGACCCTAGCCTCCGGAGCATNCAAACCAAAGGATTAACCTCCATGACAACATGCCTCATTAGTCCCAACCACACAGCTTCACGCGTTGTCCAAGGAGGTCTTTTTTCTCCCTTCTTATCCATCAGGTTTTTTATCCTTAAAAGCCCTGGGAGTTCAGAACAGCACCATGGCCAAAAGTGTAATAAAAAGAAAACACATTTCTATACCACTTTCGATACAGGACACTCAGATCCACGTACAAATGCTACATTTCAACACTTCCACCAATGAGAAAACTGTCCGCCCGTCAGATGAAGGGCGAGAGACGTTGCAGAGAGCCAAGGTCAGGTTGGCCGGCTTTGAGCAACCTGATCTAGTGGGAGATGTCCCTGCCCATGACAGAGGGGTTGGTCTAGATGATCTTCAAAGGTCCCTTCCAACCCAAACCCTTCTATGATTTGGTGATTCTAAGGTCCTCAGGAACATTTAAATGGGGGATCCTACCGATGGCAGAAGATGAGAGCCCTGGACTCCCACCACCACCTCCATTGCCAAAACCCTCCCTGTTCAGAGCAATGCAAGCGCACGGCTCTACACGCAGATGCAGAAGTATTCCTTCACAGGAATTCCTTCCTACCATCATGCAAAAGTATTCCTTCACAGAATCACAGAATCATAAAGGCTGGAAAGGAACTCTAGGATCGTCAAGTCCAACCATCAACCCAACAACTCTCCTGTAGAAAGATCCAAGGTGGGGGTCGTTAAGTGCTCAGAAACAACCTGGACACACATTATTTTATTCCATTTTATTTTTTCAAACAACTTTTTCTTTACCCCTCAAGGCTGTGCTCCTTTTTTTGAAGCACTTTCAGCTGCCTTCCTGAATTCCCACCCTTCTTGTTCACACTTAAAAGGAAATTTCAGGCTTGCCAAGTATTAACAAAAACAGCAAAAGGAGATTTTCACCTAATATAAATCATAAAAATAGAAACACAACTTGTTAGTTCACTTCACCAAAGCCATCGCCGTGTCCCACACAGTTTTTTCACATGGATGGAAAAAACACCAGCCTACCCGTGTCTTTAGACTTCCATGTTGGAGCTTCCCAGCACTTTTTCTTACCTCTTCTACCCAATCAAGGGCATGTACCCGTGCCCCGATCCCCGCTGCAGCAGTGCCAAGCCCTGTTTTGGGTTGAAACATGGTTATTTTAGGTGTAGAAGAGACTGAGAATTTTTTAGGAGGGAACAGGAAAACATTCCTGCTGTCTCACTCGTGAACACGACTCCCACTAAGAAAATTCCTTCCCGTGCCAAAAATAACATTTCCCCTTTGCCCCCTTTTATTCTTGCATTTAAAAAGGAATTTAAAGCAAGCAGAGATGCTGCCTTCTGCACCCCCTGCTCCTCCTTACCAAGTCATAAAACCTTTTTCCGTATAAAATATCCTGAACCGGAACGGCTTTGGGGTTTCCCCTGAGATTCATCCCTCACCACCTCCATTCACACGCTCCTTTCCACGCCGGAGGATGGCAGGAATGCCTGTGGCAGCACCCATCTGAATTCACTACCAACAATGCAAGAAGCGATAGTTAAATCGAGATTTACTGGGGGTGGGGAAGGATTAAAGGAAATTATTTGCAATCAAAACATATTTCGGCTTGGAAAACCGTTGATGCTTGCGGACAGGTGGCTGCGGCGCTCGTGCCAAGATCGGGAACCCCTCTGCCCTTTTTTTCCCGCTTTCCCAGCTTTAACAGCTGTGACCTCTCAGACCTCCCCGTATCCTTCTGCAAATCCTCCTTCCAGGAGAGCCCGGAAAGCAGCGCGAGCCGCAGATGCTCCGGTGCCCGGCCGGCACCTGGGGATGGACGGATGGACGGACAGGGAGCAGGGAAGCTGTCGGGCACAGATGGTCGGCTTCACCGCGAGCCCCACCGAAGGGGCACCCGTGCCAAGGGCGGGCGCGAATCCGGCCTCATGCTAAAACCCAGCTCTGCCGCACACAGGGGTGCCAGGACCCGGCCCAGGGGAGAGCCAAGGAGAGGATGCTCCTGCCCAGCAGCGGGCAAGAGGCTTTGCAAAGCCTCAGCTGTAAAGCAGCATTTCTGGCTTTACCTGGAAGCAAGAGGGTAACACAGGCAGGGGATAAATCCACAAATTATCTCCCCAGCTTGATGTTACAGCAGCTAGGCAAGGTAAAATAAATTAATTTAGAAGTTCCTCGCAGCGGTTAGAGACGTCCAAAGCACCTCTTACAAGTCTTCGCGTTACTTTTGCTCAGTAAAGATCATCCCATATGAAAATCACACACCCCCTAAGAAAATAAAAAAAAACGAGGTTTGGAGGAAACACCGCGGCTTCGTCCCAGAGCAGCCTCCGTCAGACAGATAATTTGGGTGTAGAAAGAGGAGACGGCAGTGCCCTGCTGGGGAGAGATTAAACCTGGCAGGAGTGGTATTACTCAGTACTAAACGAGCTAATTCTGATTATTTCTTAGGCAGCAGAAGGAAATAAATGCCCAGGGATTGAGAAAGCTGATTACATAGGTTTTGGGTGTACAGTAAGGTATGAATATAACATTATTTAGGTATTTGTCTCCATATCGAGTATAACATACACTTAAACTCAACTGGAAATAGTCATTATCTCAGCCCAAGGGCAAAACACACCTGACCTACCCTGGGAGAGATGCGCAAGCCTGCTGCCGTGGGTACCACAGCATCTCCCGCCTCCATTCCTTCCTCCCATTACTCGAAGCACCTTCCAGCCCCTGGAGAAGAGCTGCTGCTGCCCAGCAAAGCTCTCGGAGCTCTTATTTATGAAGGGTCAGTCCTGCCCACAAGCCGGCCCCGCACCATCCTCCAAACTTGACTTTCATATCCTATTAAACCACTTTACCTCTAAGCTGTCACCTATAAGGACATGGAAATAGCTGAGCTTTTAATGGACGGCTGATTAACGAAGCGGCAGAATGAGATACCTGCTCGGTCTTTGCTTTCTGCAGCCCGACTGCTGCCAGCAAAGGGTTTGCTCAGAGCAGGAGCAGCACCCAAAACGGACGCATCCCTCCGCACTCGCTAATCCCAGAGTTTTTTCCAGCCTTTTTAGAGTTTTGTTTGTTTTTTTTTTCTCACGCCAGGAAGAAACAGATGGATCCATCCTTCAGCCTGAAAGAAGACTAAATGTTTACTTAGCCTGGAAAGAATTAATCAGTTGAAAACGATGCTCGAGCGCTTGCCAAGCGACCTCTCTGCCCCCGCAAACCGGTTCGCTCTTTCCCGAGCCCCGAGACCTGCCGGGGCACAGCCCGATGCGGGCAGCCCAGATGCCGGCAGCAGTTGGACTCGGCTCAGCGCAGCAGCTCACGGTGAGGTTTAAACAAAGGTATCGCAATTTTACCATCACCGGGAACTGATAAGAAGTGATTCGGGTCATTTCTGCAGCACGGAGCTGCCATTCAGCCATTCTGCATGCCCCCCCTTCCTCCTTTTATTAATATTTGGGTTTGGTTTTTTTTCTAAAATACCAACTTTCACACCAGAATCGGCAAAGGAAAACTTCTCGGATCGATCTTCTAAAAGGCTGGAGAGGTTACAACCCTTCGTAGCAAAATCCATTTGGGGAAAGGGGTGCAAAAAAAAAAAAAGAAGCTCTGCCGTTACTAATCTCTTAGTAGGGTAGAAATTTAGAAATTAAACACATCACTCACTCCCGCAGCTGTCACTGTCAGGTGAAAAATCAGTGACTGTGTAAATACCCAGCGCCAGAAAAAATATTCTCAAACTGGGATGCTGTTAGGAGGGACTATTAGCCTTAGAAAAACCACTTCCAAAGGTTCAAAACCACTTTGAAATTAGTTTTAAATAGGGCATGTGTGCAATTTGGAAAACTATATCCCCAGGCAGATTTCATCTGGCCAGATTATTCAGTTGCTGCTGACGCCTGGGCTACAAAGGGTGAACACTATCATATAATAAATATATTTTTACTGAAGCCTGGGTTAGAAAGGTTGAATACTATCATATAAAATATATTTTTGCTGCAGCCTGGGTTAGAAAGGGGTAACACTATCATATAAAATATATTTTTCTTTTAAAGCTACAGCTGGCATCTGGGGAATTTCGATGGACAAAAAGAACAGCAGTACCTGAAACCTCGTGATCCAAGAAGATATTTTATCCTGAAGCATCCACGCAGGAAGAAATAGATGCCCTGGGACAGAGTAAGCAGCATCGAGAAGGGGGTAAAGGGCTTTGGAGACCTGCTTCGATTCCCAACGTCACCACGCTCAGCCCCTCCGTGACCTCAAGCAAACACGTCCCCAGGACTGGACAAGGAGGGTATCAACCCTCCGCTTTCTCCCACGTGGCATCTGCCCTGTTTGCCCAGGGTCCATCCTAGAACCTGCGCACTAATCCATAAATAACATTATAACATTCATAATTAATATTTTTCCACTAAAGCTTTCCCTGTGCTTTTGTCAGAGTTAATGATTTGAGTTCAAAGTGCTTTTTCCACCTCTGCACTGCGTTTCAAGATCCTTAGCGTGGACTCCAAGGAAGAGCAAGGGCAAGCCCTGACCTACCGGCCACGTACATCCCATCATGTTTAGGGTATTTTGGATATAACCTAGAGGAAGGGAGTGATTGCTGCCTTCACCATACAAAGACCACTGCCAACCCAACGCATCGTTGCAAGAGCTGCTGGGTTGAGGCTCCAGGAGATGACACATAGACCCAACCGCGCGGAAGGGCAGCAAACCCTCTGCAAAGCCACGGCACGGGGAGGACCATCTCAAATCTGGTGTCCCAGCACCAGAAGATGGGCTCCCCATTGCAAGAGAGCATAGAATCATATAATTATAGAATCATTAAAGTTGGAAAAGACCTCTAGGATCATCAAATCCAACTGTACTTGATGACCTTTCCAGTTGCCTGGGCACAAACTTTCACATCTCCCACCTGAGTTCCTGCACCAGATGATCCAGCCCCAACTCAAAACTGCTGATACGCAGCTGAAAACTCCCAACTTTTAATCTGTCTAAACCTCCTTGCTAAGGATGTTCTGCTTTTCTTTGAGAGCTGCTGTACACTGAAAGCAAGGAGAGGCAGTCACAAAAGAGAGGAAAAAAAATCCCGGCTAATGAATTACCACTCATCAGCAAATCCTCTACTAACCGACTGCGTGTGCTCTCTGCCTATTATAAACACTAAGTAAAACATATTAGCTTAATATGCCACGGGGTGGGAGCACCCAGTCAGCAAGACATTGCTGACGAGCAGTAGCTCGTTGAGAAGCCACACAACCACTTGCAAGCACGTCTGCACTGTTATACAACGTAGGCGATGCCCTACGTACTGGTTTTAGTCCTTAAGGGATCTTTCTACTTTGCTCGTCCAGCCCTGGGAGCTGGTAACGCTTGTGCAGCACCACGATGCAACTGGGAGATGATGGGCTTGGGGTGAAAAAGCCCAAGCTCCCCGTTACTCCCCTGCACACCTCAAAACAAGCACTTCTTGTCACCTTACCGAAATGCAATATCTTTTTTTGGTTTTTAGCTTGTTTATCATTTTGGTTTATCCTTTTCTACAGGACCCTTTGGTCAAACAAGCATCACAGGTGTAATATAACTCTCTGTGCAGAACAATGCCTTGCTTGTAAGTCCGCTCGGATCTCTAGAACTGGCATTTCACAGAATCACAGAATCACAGAATGGAAGGGGTTGGAAGGGACCTCGAGACATCATCTCATCCAGCCCCCCTGCGTGAGCAGCACACCCAGAGCAGGGGCACAGGACCGCGTCCAGGCAGGGTGTGAATGTCTCCAGGGAAGGAGACTCCACAGCCTCTCTGGGCAGCCTGGGCCGCTGCTCTGGCACCCGCACAGAAGGTGAGAAAGAAGTTTTTTCTCATGTTTAGGTGGAACTTCCGTGTTCCAACTTGTGCCCGTTGCCCCTTGTCCTGTCGTCGGGCACCACTGAGAAGAGCCCAGTCCCATCTTCTTGACACCCGCCCTTCAGATACTTATAAACATTAATAAGGTGCCCCTTCAGTCTTTTCTTGTCCAGGCTGAACAATCCCAGGTCTGTCAGCCTCATTTGGGTGAACATTTACAACTGAAATCATTTGGCCTGGGGAACCTCCTCTTCTCTCTGCCCTGCAGTAGGACACAGCATGAAGGATTCATTCTCACAGGGAGACAGAGGCAAGGTGGCAGGCTGGAAACAGAAAGAGGTTGCATCAAACAGGCGTTCACAGGCGCCAGCATGGATCCAAAATCTCCTGGCCCCGGCCTGGTGCCCAATTTGTTGACCCACTCTGGCTGCATCTCTTCTAGGCAATGGTGTGGACCCTTCAGAGCAGATCTGTAGAGGCAACCTGGTGCTGAGGACTCAACATCCACACTACCAAATAAACTCATTTCAGCAAAACATGTCCTTTGCTTTGCTCCTGCCCGGCCTTGATGACCCAGTGCTCACCAGCAGCCGGAGAGCATCCTTGGGACTGGTTTAATCTACAATGGGTTGAGTTTGAGCCTCCAAGAGTGGTCTGTGAAGCCACCTGAAGCCCAACAACAGAAGATGTTCTGCTCAGGAGACCAACTTCAAAACATTGTCCTGACCCAGCTGAAAACCTTGCTGGGGATGCAGCTGCTGCCTGCCACAAGGGACACTACCGTGCTCTTCTCTAGCAGTTTTGCACCATCAAACTTTGCTTTCAGGAATAAAAAAAATGAGAGAGAAGGAAGACCCTCCATTTATACATTATCCAAGCTATGGACTGGTTGACTTCCAGGTCATTTCCAACCAACACAGGTATCTCAGGCCAAGAGGGTGCGGTGAGCTCAGCATCTTACGTGGCAGAAAGCCGTTGCCAGGCTTTGCCGGGAGGATGGCTCTGAGCGGACGCTGGGGAAGAGCTGGTGGTGGAAACCACCTCTTACATACCTTTAATTTTCAGAAGACATCTGTGTTTGGCTGGGTTTAAGTATTACAAAAGCAAAACTATGCCCCCATGATGCTAAAGGAGAAGACATTGCTTTTATTCTCAACTACGCTCACCGCTTCTGCATCGGTATGATCTCCCTACGGCCAAACCTCAGCTTTCTGTATTTCTTCCCCTAAATCCAGAGAGGAAGACGTTTCTTGGGCTACAGATCTAAAGCCACATTTCAGCAGCCAAATAAGAAGCCAGATTATCCCAAGGTGCCTTACGCCCCCATGAAAACCTCTGCAGGAAATGCAAGGCACTTCCCCAAATAACGTAAGGTGAGGGATATCAGCTATACCCCACTAATTCAGAAAGGGAGGGGAAAAAAGCAGAAATTCCCCATTTTTTCAGCCAAATTAGTCAAGCATGTCCTTTTTCTGCTCACAGCTATCACAGATCCAGCACATGATGAAACTGCGAGATCTCCCAGCAAGAAAAGATCCGGGTTTAGGGAGCAGTGGGGTCCCCGAAGAAGGATGCTCCAGGCTCTGGAGAAGGGCTGATCCAAGATCAACACAACACCCTGCCGAGTAAATAACCCATCATTGCCTCCCCAGGTTCGGATGTGACAGTTTTATTTTTAATAGAATCCATTCAAAACTCAACTACTCCATTAACCAAAATTAAAAAAAGAAAATCCCATTATTCTTAAGTATTTTATATGCATTTAAAGCTGGTAGTTAACCTCTGAGTCCCGATTTTATTTTGTTTTCATTAGTTCCTCCGAAGTAGAGCTCAATTACTGCATCCAGCCCTTTGAGGAGGAAACCAGAGCACTCCCCCAAACACCGGCAACCCCCAAATTCAGGCAAAAGCAGCACAAAATACAACCTCATGGCACGAGGTTACCCCAGCACAAGACAGGACTGGGGGGACTGGGAGGACGGGGGGACAGCCAGGGCAGGGAGCGGGCTGGTGCAGCCCCCGGCTCCGGCTGCAAAGCCGCCCATCTTGAATCTGCTGCTCAGCCTGTCCGCTGGGAAAGCACCCAGCCGTCAGCTGGGTTTGGGGGGAAAGCAATTGGGGAAAAAAAGAGGGAAANAAAAGGAAAAAGATGGAAAATGGAAAAAGGGAAAAATGGGAAAAGGGAAAAGAAAATGGAAAAAATAAAATAAAAAGAAAAATGGAAAAAAGGAAAAGAAAAAATTAGGAAAAAAGGAAAGAGGAAAAAGAAAAAAGAGGAAGAAGGGAAGAGGGGAAAGAAGAAATAGAAAAAAAGAAAAAAAGAGAAAAAAAAAGAAAAAGGAGAAGACTGAGTGTTATAAAGTGTCTGCCTTTCTGCGAGGGGGGAGCGCTGAGCGTGTGAAAGATTAATCCCAAGCTTTGCCCAAAAGAGGCGACGTTGTTTTTTAAAGCCTCTAAACTAGTCCCTAACAGAAACTGGATTATGCTAGGCCAGATGTCAGGGCTTCTCAGAAACAATACGGGGTTGTGTATCTCATACCATCCTCATTAAAAAGATTAAAAGTACTTCCTATAGAAAAAAAAAAATGTATTTTCAAATGGGAGCCACAGTTTCCTCCTGCCTGTAATGTCTCCAATCCCAGCAGATGAATTTCACTTTAATGAGATGTCATTTTGGAGAATGGTTTAACATCCCTTCAAAA
Organism: Anhinga rufa; assembly: GCA_013400875.1. NCBI lineage: Eukaryota > Metazoa > Chordata > Aves > Suliformes > Anhingidae > Anhinga > Anhinga rufa. Next base: position 24,399 of record VZTV01053204.1, read on the forward strand.
AAAATCTTAGCCCTAAACCTCGTAAAACCACGTCGAGATTATTAAAAGAAAATTTACCACACAGACAAAATAAAATAAAACAAAATAGAACCCGCCAATTCGCAGAATCCATGACACGGCCGTTTTTAAATGTGATGGAAAAGGCTTTCCAAGTTATCTGCTTAAACACAGGCTTTCTGTTTACTTTTCACTTTCATGTCAAATGAATTTGGGAAGAAAAAAATTGACAGGAACTTTAAGGACATTAGTCACATTTCGACTCCTTTTTCAGATTAACGCATCAAAAGCCGGGGAGGCGGAGGGGTATTTCATCATCTTGATAAAATAAAATTAACTCCTGGTGCCCCAACCTCTGCCCATAGGGTTACGATGCTCACGATCCTTCACCAATGTGCGAGGAGATCCAGGAGCAATCGGCGCCAGGAGCAGAGGAGGCAAAATCCCACTGGAGCATCATCCGAATGAGATAAATACCTTATAAAGCTGTGCTTGAACCCGCCCAAAACAACTGGAGATTGCAGTTTGGTCCTCAGAGGCTCCCCCCAGCTTGAAGAGCAGCATCTGGACCACAGCACCAGTCCAGTTTTATGCTCTAAACTGGTCCGCGGGAGGTCAGGATTCAACCTTTTGGACCCCTTCTTCCTGTTAAAGCGATGGAAAAAGTAAATGGGCCAAGGAGAGAAGACAGCCTTTGCTGAGATCTTTAAAAAAAAAACCATCCCTGTCTGCTCACAGTATATGGTAACTTCGATTAAAGCTTCCCCTCGTCAGAGCAGTCAGCAATTATCAATGGTAGAAGCCTACGTTAACAGTTTTCTGCATCTTCTCTGCAACTTTCCTCAAGATGATGCCCCAGCACTGGAGAAATATGGATTTGCTCCAACCATTGTGGACTCCGGCCCTGAACCCCGCTCTCGATCTCAGTCACTGACCCCCCGGGATGAGAAACGTGCCGTGATTTAATGCGTTTTCCTCTTGGAGAACTGCACAAACATCTCCAGACCCTGCATCATCTCGAAGACACACAGAGAGCAGCATCTTCACTCTCCAAAACCGCTTGATGACTTCTGGAGGTGCATTGAGTAAATACACGAGAGCAGTGTCTGCTTAGCAACATGGAGAAATAATCAGGTGTCATTCATTTGCCTCTGGCTTCTCCTTGAGATTTTTGAGGCAGTGGTTAGGGATGGAGAGAGAAGGATCCTGCCGGCACAGAGCATACCATGGGCAGAGCCGGCACTGAAAACCGCTTCGCCGACCCACTTCTACCTACTTCCACCACCCGTCGCAGCTCTTGGTCTCATTGTGTCACCGCTGGATTTTGTATTTTCACAGCTGTATCAGGAATAAATAAATAAAAAAAAGTCCTCTCCAGATGAAACTAATGGTTCATGGACTAATCTGGTTTCTACAGCCACCAGCTCCAGATACTTTTGGAGAAAGGTGAATCCCTCAAATAGGAAATTGCAGAATGACAACTGGGGAAATGTCTCTTACGAATGTACATATTTAACATAATTCTAGGTAGATTTTGCTCTCAAAACCTCGTATCTTAAAATCCTGCAAACTAAACACCCTGTGGTGGTGACTTACCAAGGTGGTCCTCACATGGGATGCTTCGGCATTGTCCTTCTAATAATCGCTGGGGAATTGTTAGGGGAATTAGGCTTTTAGGACATTTGCTGCTCTCCCCGCGTCCCTTTTCAGAAGAAGCTATCAACATATAGGCAATTTATGGGATCATCCTCCTTATAGCCCCCAAAGCACAGCAGGCACAACTGGGGCTGCCCTTTCCCCTGCTCTCTCTAATTCTTGGCCAAGAGCTGGTTTTAAAAGGGCATCTTCATTTCCTCCCCCCAAATTGGGTTTTTTAAGCAGAAGGACGCTCTCCACCATTTCAGCCTCCAGAAATATGCCCTGCAGTGTTTCACCCTCTACAGCAGTATCTTCTCCAAGTGCTGGAAATAACTCCCCAGCGAGCCCCAAGCCATGCTAGTGATTGTAACTCAGTGCCAGCAAAGCAAAGCGAGTGGAGAAGGGATTTCCCCTAACACTGACAGGAGAGATGAGGGCTAAACCATGCCCAACCGGACCCGAATAAACTCCCCGTAGGGGCCACTCTGGCTCTGTAATTGCCAGCACAGGCAAAGCTACTCAATATTAGGTTGTAGGACAAGCAACACGCACCGTTATCCCAAACACTTCTCAACAGTTTCCAGAGGTGTCACAAAAGTTGGGTGAACCCATCCCATTTCCAGAATGGATGGACTTCCTGGGGAGCGCAACCAAAAAGCTCAGAAACACTTGAATTACTGTGGCTTAATGAGTTACTGCTCATCAGCTTGGATTATGGTAGACTTGGTGCAGACTGAAACACTTCGGCTTAAAGTGCTGTGCCATGGGGGCTCGGCCACTCTGCATCTCCCCGATCTGCAGCGCAACGGGAGGTACGCAGAGAGAAGACAGCTTCCCCAGAAAGTCACAAGAATATGGAGTGCTGCGTCCAGCCCTGGAGCCCCCAACACAGAAAGGTCATGGACCTGTTGGAGCGGGTCCAGAGGAGGGGCACAAAGATGATCAGGGGCTGGAGCACCTCTCCTATGAGGACAGGCTGAGGGAGCTGGGGTTGTCCAGCCTGGAGGAGAGAAGGCTGTGGGGAGACCTTATTGCAGCCTTCCAGTACCTCAACGGGGCTTCTATGAAAGTTGGGGACAGACTTTTTAATGAGGCCTGAAGTGATAGGACAAGGGGTAATGGTTTTAAACTAAAAGAGGGGAGATTCAGACTAGATCTAAGGAAGAATTTTTTTCCACT
>VZTV01053217.1:0-10122 GCA_013400875.1 Anhinga rufa
ACCCCAAGGGCACTACCACCTGTAACAATCCAAACCACACTGAAATGATCCCAGTGGGAATCAGATCAGGACTTCAATTAGGCCAGAATGATCAAGTGTTACTCTAAGAGCGAGCATGATACAGCAGTGGGTTTGGGTTCCTCTCCCACTCCACAAAGGAACTCTACCATGATGCTAGTCCTAAGGATATAATAAAACTTTCACCCAGTCCAGAGCAGCTGCCTTTCAGTCAGGTTAGCCCTATGAAAGACATACTCTCCATGGGTAGGCAGATAAGGGTCACTCATNGGTCACTCATTTTTTCTGATTATTTTGGTATTTCAAAATGGGGTTTCTACCAACTACAGTTCAACATTTAACAATTCTGAGGGCTAGATTCTTAGTTAATGGACACTCTTGCAAACAGGGAGCTAGGATGATCTAGGTACCCCACAAACATACCCAGCCCCCAGGATGCTGAGTAACTGGGGAAAAAAATTAAGCCCAGAAAACAGGAAGGTTTGGCAGGATTTCACAAATAAATTTATTTGATTCAATCTCCAGCAAAACCCATTCTCAGCTGAAATACTCTGACTTGACTATATGATTTGGGTAAGTATTTCAGCTGAATCTATCTAACCAGTTTTCATCTGTATCTTCTTAAAAGGCCCATAGAGAACTGGTGTCAGTCCTGTCCCTCAATGTCTAGGCAACCTGATTCCATCTCTATACAACTCAAAGAGCCAGACTCAGAAAGGTAATAAGTTTCGTTAAAGCTGTATTTTCTAGTAAACAGATAAAAGATTTGCTTTTCATTCTTTCTAACAAGTGAAATCATGAATAAATGTTCTTCCCTTGTAGCTAAAGAAATTTGAAACAAGTCCAAACAGCTTCTCTATTGAATTTATACAAGCAGCAGCTCTAAGCTCATAAAAATATATCACTGTGAAGCCTACAAATATGGCTTCGTTTTATTACTCTTACAACAATAATTTGGAGCAATAAATATTTTACACTGAACTTGTATTCTGTCTACAACATGGGTCAACTAATTTCCTCGGACTTCACTCTATATCTGGAACTCAGGTTTCATAACCCTGTCTGTGCCTGGAAATCCTAATGATGTTAGTGGCAGCTAGTTACATGCAACAAAGACAAACACAGACCAGCCCATGTTACATGAGTGGTATTTAATGAAAGCCTGGATCAAGCTGTCTTTTTCTCTGTTAAATGTACCTTTCTCTGCAAGGTCAGTTGATTTCCATGGAATCACTTGCAAACTTAGGTAATACTTTGAATCAAAGTGACAGAGTTGGGCCTTAAGGGTTAGAGGCCATCACAAAAAAAAAGCTTTTAAAAGCAACAGCACCCTTAAAGGAACACAGTTATGCTAGATATCATCTGGTAGGTAAAAGCATTCAGCCTCGAACACTGTCTAATAAGACTACAAAGCATCTGTGTGCCCGTGCATGTTCTTTTCATCTAAGGTAACCATACCCCTACTGTAGCTATCACAAACACCTTAAATGTTTTTTAGTGTTAAGAGCATTCACAGCTTGTTTTAGGCTTCCAGTCCATTTAGTGATGTTACATTCTGTTTGAAATAAGCAAAGACCCTACAATCAAAAGAAATTTTTCCTGTAGCATAAACCCAGGGGACAGATGACCACACAGTGGGTCCCAGTCTTGGCTCCGAGCAGGTAAACACATTGCACTGTCTAGGGGAAGGATGGCTCGAAAGTGTCCCATCACTCCCCAGTGTTTCTGAAAACACACAGCATGTTTGACCTGTTGAGTGTGTGAAAGGAAAGTAGGCCATGGCCTTACCTACTTTTAATTGCTTTAAATCCAGCAGACATCCCAGATGATTCAACTGGAAGCAAAGTGTCTCACTGCGATGCCATCAGGCTCTGTCTAGGAATGTGCTGTGTATACCATACATTTCAATTCTCTATCCCCTGCCCATGTCACACACTAAAGGTTAGGTAAAGTCTAGCCTTCAACAATAGAATGCAGTACTAGAAGAAACACGTCTGTATTTATTACCTCATGCTGGTTCGTATTTGAGTTGCAGAATATAAATTCAACAGAAAGTCTTTCCTTCACCTAAGCAAGAAAGCCAGTAGAGTACACATAATTAGAGTATGAAAATAGTAATAGGCAAGAATTAATAAAGTTCTCATGGACCATATAGCATTGGCATAACAGGGATTTGCTTCTAACAAAAGCAATAATGATGTACATAAAAAATCTCATATAATACATTCCATCAGGTGGCAGGTACAGGAAAACAAAGGGGGAGCAGAACAAATGCAGAACAGCACTCTCAGTTACAGTGATGCTCTCTAAAAACTGAGATGGAAACTGTAATTCTGAAGAGCATGAATATCTTTCTGTTAAAATAATCTGAGGTGAGGCTTTCCTAATTATCAACAGTAGTAGACAGATTAGCCAGAAGACTGAGCAAAGAATTAACATGTCTTTTGGAAACCTTCTCGCTATTTCCTTACATTTGTACATGGCTGTGAGTAGAAAAAGTCATCTAGCTCTCAGGCTGAACGTATAATAAACTTAAATAACACAAGAAGCTTTTTGACATTGAGAGATGTCTGAAATTACAAGTCTGGAAGCATAATAACGCTTGAATGGTAAGGCAACTCCAGTCAGTCATTTACCCTGCCTCCTTTCACCATCTTCAGGTTTTTTTCTGGATTTGAAACTGTACAGCAGGGCTCAGACGCATGGATTGTTGTCACCTACCCTGAGTGAAAGCATTTGTGTGCTGCAAGCAACTTCCAAGGAATATAATAGCATTTAACTTTTTCTCCTCCTATTTCAAGTGGCTAGGTACCACTGAAAATAGGGATCCTAACCTTTTCTCACCAGCTTTCAGCCACAAAATCTTGTGCTGTGGCAAAGCCTCGGTGAGGCAGCTCGCACGAAACCTACAGGAAATTATTGTCTTTGCCGGTGACATAGGTGGTTTTCTCTTGCTTTAGCAAACTCAACTGCCCAATGAACAAGTCCAGCAGCAGGAAAGTGGGGATGGGGAAGGACACATCTGCCTTTTCAGCACCTGCAAGTTCTGCTGTCCTTGCAAGGCTCTGCTAGCCTTAGGATGTCACCCTGAACAGAAGGGTAGGAAAACCAGTGCAGCAGCAACTGCTCTGGACTCACCTCTGCCTCTTGTCCAGAGCTCTTGTCACCCACACAGCTGTCCAGAAAGATTACACTGCACCAATTATCACTCTGTACCTATCCCCTTCTCTTTATATAGAGAAGACCTTACCTGAAAGGGGTACTCTACATTCTCAAAGGAAAAGTCTTAATTACTTGCAAAGCTATAACGAGTCTGACATCTTCTGGAACTTGGATCTCATCCACTGTCAATTTACTATTAATCTTTTCTTTTTCCTTTACTTTGTTAAGCCCAGCATTCTTCAGATCAGGTAAAAGCCACCATCCCAAGTCTTGCATCACTAAGTAATAATCTCTGGTTTTTATTACAAATAGCACTTCAGTTAGGGAAAAGAAAGCCTTAAATGTTTATACTGAACTACAGGATTTTGGCAGGTCTGTTACTTACATCAGTATAAACCTCACTGCTCCTCAGTGCTTGACTCCTGGAGCTTAAAGTGCCAATCTGAGAATGTTTGCCCAAAGAAACCGTATTAGAAGTCTATGGCATTACTGCACGCTTCACAGAGGTAATTTTAAATAAAAATCTAAACCGTGCTATGAGGCAGGGCTGTGAGGAATCATCAGATTAAGCCTTTATATATTTCTCTAGAAAAGTTCAATATTATCACTTAATTATCATTCATCCTCCCTTTTCACTGTAAGGTTCCCTGCTGCATGCCTCCCTTCCACCTAGCTTTCATAAGCTCACCTATACAGCAAGCCCTGACTTATTCTCTGTAGATAAATCTTCCCTGAAAATATTTGTATGAGATTGGTCTTTTTAGATTTTCCTTGCACCTCCTTCATATTGTTCCTACACCAGTCTGGTCCCCCTCACAGTTCCTTTCCATCTGCTACATTTTGTTTGTTTTCTCTGTGTTTTATTGCTTAATCTAAGATGTGAATTTAATAAAATGCTGGACCATAGAGAGAATATATGGTAAAGGTGGCTCCCAGCCTGGACCATAGTATTACATCTCCTCAATATTGCCATCACTAAATGCACTGTCACTGCTTCTGAGAAACTGATAGTAGAGCTCATTATCAGCAGCACTGGACACTTAGCAGAAGCAAGCTCAACTTTCAGAGCATTTACAGTTTAGCCTTTTGTGTATTTGTTCAAATTTGTTTCCCATTCGGAATTACTGCTGCATTCCCACAGTTTCCCTGTTTCAGCTGTACCTTCTACCACGGACAACCAAGCTGTTGTCTTCCACCTCAGGGACAGCTCTTCTCTGGACAGCCCAGAAAGCCTTCTCTTCCAGAGAAGAGCCTTTCCCAGGGTGGAGACACATGGCCTCTTCTGCCAATGCTGATCTAACCACCTGTGGACTGCAAAATCCCAGGCCTTTCTTTCAAATCCAACAGCTCACATGTCTTGTATGCTACAAGGTTTCACCACCAAGAGTTCATTTTGGACCATTCCTGTTAAGCCACAGCTCTGTCAACAATGATATCAGGCCCAACCAGCAGTACTGCCTTACTCTGCAAGTCTGGGAGCAAACCATTTACAGAGTAAAAGGGTGGCTCCCTGGATTTATATTGACTTGTTATTTCTATCAAGAGCCACACTGCCTGATGGCCACACTGCCATACCCAACCTGAACACCTCATAAGCGCTTGCCTTCAGGGATAAAGGAAAAACACAATGTGTAGGAAAAGAGAAAACTTTAAATGTATTTCACCTGAACAAAGGCCAGTTTATAGCCTCACACTCCCAATCACATATATCTTTCCATACTTTCACTTCTTTTGCTTTTCACATCAAAATGGTGCATTTCTCATGTCTTTACATTCTAGCCCCAAATTAGATCCATCTTCTTTACAGTTTAGGTCTATTATTTCCTGAATTTAAAATAGCATTATAATATATACCTATTAAATGTATTTTATAACTCAACCCTTGAATTCCCTTAGCTGACTGGATTACGACACTACTTCCTTCCTGTTTTCCTTGAGTATTTCCTAGTTGTTTTCCTGAAAATGGGGTTTGTTCACCTGGTGTGCAAAACGGCAAAATACACAGAGTGGAGGTATTTTATTAATTTCATATTTGTGCACATATGGGTGCTAGGTGGTAACTCCACAAAGCTAGTACACTGCACCAAGAAGCTATAAGGTATTTATACAGTTAAATGTGTCAGTAACAGCCAATATTCATGTCCCCCAGGTGATCATGGGTTAGTTTCTTTCTCACTTAATCTTAAAGGTACAGCTCCCTTTAAATTTACCACACATGCTCAGAGTGAGGGTCTCATTTGAGTAGGGGGTTTTCTGGCCTATGGGTGTGATTTTCAGTATTATAATGAGGATAGTTCACCTAAAGGACACTTAGTTTTAATTCTTATCAACATGCATAAACCTCCCAATTAGTTATCCTCCTTGACTTTATCACCCAGCTTTCCACATCTTCTGAGGCGGGATGTTCCCTTCAGTTCTTCTACAAGGACACAGTCATAAAACAAATGCTTTCATATCTCTCAGCTCCCTGCTCTGACCACTAGATTCCATTTTGCAAGGCTCACATAGTTCATTGCTATTACTTAGCGGAAAATTCCATTTTCTTTGGGATATCATAGTGACAAATCTAGAAATCTGTGAGCCTGAATTGTCCTGAATTGCTTAAGTCATAACCACATTACTTCAACCTGACAAATGTAAGCTTTGTTGTGTAACAGGGAGGTCTAACATAGACCATACAGAGAAAGATCTAAGTATTTCCTCAATTAAGTAATTTTCATGTCTTTGCTCTTTCAGCTATCTTCCACCTCTGCATTTCCAAAAAAGCTACTGTGAGAAACAGTGGAGTCATGGTACAAGGTTTGTAAGAAAGTTTTCAAATCCCACTGAGGAGGAGTTCCCTCCCTGATGCTGATGGCAGCGTAAAACCAATGCTCTCCAGGCTGCACTGGAAACAGCTTCAGCTGGCTTCAGAGCCAAGCCAGCAGCAAAGCCCACCTCCAGTGCCATCCATGGTGTGTGGTGGCCCCTCCTGAGTGCTGCATTGCCTCCAGTGAGTCATCACCTCCTCCCTCCCATGCAGGCATCCCACCTCAGCTCAGGGCAGCCTGCTGCCTTCCTGTCTCCAACACAGGCCCTGTCCCCAGCCCTGCCCCCAAATTACCTGACCTTTGCAGGGATGAATGGCCCATACAGCGATGAAAGGCCCGGACTCCTTTAGCTGTACTGATAGCAGAGAGCCAACTTCAAAAGCCAGACTCAGAGGCAAGAGCCAGACTAGCCACCTCCCAGTGAGAGGCAAGCTGTAGAATGGGCAAGTTGTTTGTGTGCCTCACACAGCTGTTAGCTTCCACCACACTCCACAGGCAGCCAAGCCACCTCAAGCACCAAGAGGCAAGATCCAAGAGATCTGACAAGTTTGGCCTCAACTTCCCTTTTAGCTGCGCAGCCTCCCTGGGTACTTCCAGCCTGGGCTAGCCACACCCCCTCACAGGTGTAGGGAATGGTCACCCCCAGCAACAGGTGTAGGCAATGGTCACCCCATTAACAGGTGTAGGCAATGGTCACCTCAGTAACAAACAGGTGTAGGCAATGATCACCCCCAGTCTCCTCTCTGCAGAGCTGCCTTGAGTTGCAGACCATCCTTCTGGCATAAGGAGGACAGAACCCTGCAAGCTCACCACTGCTGAGCTCACTCCCAACAGACCCTGGCTCTGAATGAGTTGGCGTCTCTTCCAGCACAATTGTTTCCTCTGAGCAAGCTCCCATTTAATTTACTGTATAGGCAGAACACTCCTCTCTTCAGAGTGTATGACACATACCAGTCATCCAGGATATGCTGGAATTTTGGTAAAATCAAGACACACATTTTTCACATCCTCCTTTTCAGACTAATGAGGGAAATGTAAATGAATATTGGCAACGTTGCATTGATGATTTTAATTTCCTTTCACATTTTTTAGGCTTTTAGAATTCTCATTTCCTCTTCTAAATTAGTCATTATTCAATTAACCAAATAAAAATATAGCACATGTACAGTTAGAGTCACTCTCTCTTACCAGTTTTCCCACAGTTGAAGAGACACTACCATCATCATGTCAAACAAATCTGCTTTGAGAAAATTAAAAATTTGCTTGATAAAAAGAAGTATGTAGGCAGAACAGACCTAGACTTTCATAAGACATCAGATTTAGTAGGCGAGAACATTTGAATTTAAAAAGTAAGGATTACATGTCAATGAAATGTCCTTGAAAGAGCTTAAGAACTGAGTAACCGATAGATCTTGAAACCTTATTGGCAACTGGGATTCATTATCAAAGCATTGTGAAAATGTTTCTACTCTGAATGTTAAGCACCAGTATTGCACCCACTGATGAAAATTTGTGAAAAGTGAAGAAAAATAATTAAATCTAAACTTCCTTGAGCCTAGAGAAATTGCCTTTCAGTCAGACACTACAAGAGATGACTTTGTTTAGCTTATCCAAAAAAAAAAGGAATACTGAGAAGTGACTTAATTAGAATAAGAAAGTATGTTTTGGGGCAAAACATATCTTTAATCTACCTGGGAAGGTGATAATATAAAGCAATGGCTTGGAGCTACAGTTAGATACCTTCAGATTAAAAGGTGCACAGACATCTTCTGTTATTATTTTTGACACCAAAGATGGTTCATGATTGGAACAAACTACCTAAAGAAATGGTGAGTTTTTCATCTTTTGATTCTTTTATATCAAGACTGGATATTAAACAAGAAATGGGTATTACAGTATCTGATCCAGAGATGACATGGAAGAAATAGTGATCCCTTATAACTGAATTGTGTGGGTCTGTAGCAGTTGAACAACTTCTAAGCTTTTTGATTTTAACCTGTTAGCAAGAAAAACAAAATCCACTGTCATGCCATAAATATCAGGGTTAAACAGCAAGGCTAATCTTGAACAAGAGTATTTCTCTACTAGACTCTCAGGTTTATAATAAAACATACAGGAAGGTATTAAAATACAAGTAAAAAGACAGCATTATTGTTATTTTTTTAGTAAACGCATTTGCGAAATGTTCTCTTTTTACCTTAAAAAATTAAAAGTAAAGTATTTGCACATGTCTATTTGTGCTAAAGAAATCACATTGAAATGATTTAGTAAACTTAAATACAGGAAACATCTTAAATGCTAAATATGCAAAAACATAAAATAAAAGACATTCATAGTTATACCATCCTATTTTTCCTTAAGTAGTTGCATTTGTTTCTTGAAAACCTCTGTCAAGATTCTATTTAGAGATACTGCTTTTAAGACATAATTGAGTGTTTTTCATGCCTTAGATTTTCTATTACATATTTATTTTACTAATTAATTTAGCCATACCAAAGCATGCCTATTCAAGGCTGGAGGCAGAAAAATGGTTGTAAACAAAATAACTCCACACACACACCTACTTCCTGTAATCCACGTGAAATTGCTGGTGATACTTAAATAAACACAGCATCTTTGTTCAGCATCCCTCAATAGAAAGTCATGATTAGAAAACAAGAGTTCCATAACTGATTGCTGTGGCTCCTGTTATAATATAACTGCAGGCCAAGGCTGAAGGAAAAGCATTTAAGAAAACTGGCATCATAGAATTTTTGCATAGCATTTGTGCACTGAGCTGGTTTTTGGTGCAGGAAGCAAGTGTGGCCTGACAGTCCCACAGACTAGCACTCGAGGAGTGAATGAATAGTAAGTAAGTCGCAGCCAATGGTCATAGTATCCTGCAAACCTCTCATTAGTCCACTTTCAGCAGGAGTATTAACCAGTGTCCTGTCAAAGGTTTGAGAGGTGGTTCAAGCCTTTCTCACTGCTTATTTAAAGATACCACTCTCAGACGCTTAGGTCCAGCTCATGCCAACCTCCCAGTCCCCACGCAGCAGCCACAGCAACAGTTTCTAGTAGAAGGATGGAAAAAAACTGGCTGGTGTACATGTACAGTGAGAAGCTGGTTCCGCGATGCTTGTGCAAACAGCTCCACCAGCATGGATGGAAATTTAAACACCAAACCCTAAATCAATATGATCACGTGCCATTGGAGAACAGCAGTTCTCAAAGCAAGCTGAGGAGCACACAACTATTCTTTGCACACAAAGATACAGAAGAAAAACTACAGAAAAGAAGTAAAAGTTTGGAACAGAAAACATAAGAAAAAAATTCAGGAAGTCTTAAACCAACCCTCAGCTGCAGAGAGGTTCCTGGCTGCTACCCAGCCGGTCAGGGGAATGCTGATCTATGATTAAGCAAGTTACCTCTGCAGGCAGACAGTACTAAAACCTGTGTACAAACAGTGCCAATCCACCTTCTTCGGGAACACCCCACCTCCTTCAGATGAGTCAGTCTGCATGAAACCCTCCAACACAGGAGTGGAGCTAAACTGATCCAAATCAACCAAGAAATGAGCTTTCCCACCAGCCTCTTTTCTTTTTTTTTTTTTTTTCCAGTTGTTTGGGCCTGCTTTTACTCCCAGTAAATTTCAAGAGAGTTTGGCTGTTGAAATAATGGATGAAGTACATTAATGCTGGTTTTAATGCATTTTGTCTTCAAAAAAAACATAGATCAGTTCTTGGCAAATACAGACGTACTTCAATAAATTAACCCTATGACTTAAAATAAATCCCCAGAAAGCCTTTTCCCACTGCTCTTTGGAAGCAGCATTTCTGCCATTCTAGACATCCACTTGCTTTACATTCTTCTGACTGAGCAAAAACCATTTTGGCCGGGGAGGGAATCACAGCCTCCTTGTAAAGCCTAGGAAACATAAACAAGAAGTAGAAGAAGTAAATACAACTGCAAGCGCTATCAGTCTCCCATTCATGCGACCTCGCATTGCTGTGATTTTTGTAGGTACAGGAAGGAGGCAATCAACGGGGGATGGGGTGTGGGGGGCTGTTTTCCGTAGATAGCGACCTGCTTCCCCAGGCCTGCGGCAGCACTTGCATGACCTACTACCTCTGCCCATTGCCGGGGGCGGGGC
>VZTV01053218.1:0-13365 GCA_013400875.1 Anhinga rufa
CTGGCCTTAGATCTAAGGCCAGTTCAAACTGTAACTAAATTAGCCTTTACTCATTAGCTGCTTAGTGGGAACGGGATTCATCACCTTCAGCTTCTCTGCCCAGTGACTGTCCATATTACAGGAAAGAAATTCCAGTTACTCCCATGTGATAGCCGACTCCCAGCTTGTGCAAAACTATTCAATAGCTCAGTTAAGGGACAGATGTGCACAACACATGGAGACCTCCTGCACAACTGCTGGTCACTCATAGCCACGGGAGATCAACCAAAGAGGGACGAGATAAATGTGTGGGGATCACCTTGCCGGAACATGGCTGGTTTTAGATTGAGCAACAAGAAAGTTCACACAGCTTTTCATACCAGCATGCTCCTGGGGGGAATTCCTGCATATAAAAAGCTCAATTACACACGATATCAACTTGTATTGTACTGGCTTAAAAACAAGAATGGATTGTCTTCATGGAGACAGAGAAGATTTTCACCCACGGTTCATCTGGCCCTTTTATTGAAGTTCTTCCAAAGTTCAGACAAATTGTTGAAGATCATCCATTGAAAATAACTTAGAGAGGAAGCCCCTCCAAAACCCAACCCCAGACTATGTTCAGAACAAAAGCCAACCACAAGGGAAGAAAATAAAGTAGATGTGAAACATGTGGTCGGCAAGCAAAAACGGCCACTCTCATTTTAGATTTTAATTATGAAAATTTTTCTCTTTCGACAAGTGAAATGAATTTAGTCACTCATGCATGGTGTGAAAGTTGAATTGTCTGAAAATTAAATAAAAATAAAAAATGAAAACTACAAACAGGGCTTTCACTGCTACCAACAAGGGAACCATCCTTTAGAGGTGACATTTCACAGTAGTCCCTGAGAAATGCGATTGTTCATAGCATTAAGTAAATTATGATCCCTGAACAGTGTGGAAATAATTGAAAATGTTTGCTGTTTTTAAGCAAATGCTATAAATCCCTGAAGGCTGTTTGAGTCTTGAAGTAGAAGAGAATAAAATGTTTCAAGCAGGAAAGCATATGGATAAAATGCCTGATGGTTTGGCTGACAATCGTAAAACTTCACCCTAAATATCAGCTGGTAGTAGTTTTCCCTTTTCTGCTAACGGGCTCACTTTTTAGAAAGTTTTCCTTTTCTCCCTCCTTTCCAGCCAACACTCACATGTGAAATGGCAATACTTAACTAGAAGTGCCTTTTGCAAAAACGTCAGTGCATAAGCCCAAATGTAACGCAAATAAAGGCCACGCACCATGTAATGCCACTTGTGTCAAAGAGGTAGAAAATGTGATTCCCTGATTGCTGCCCAGTGGCCTCTAGTCCTTCTCTCTGTCACTCCAGGAGCAAGGGTTGCATTAGGTTTCCTGATGCTTTGTTTATAAAGAGCTTACACCTTTGGCAATGCGATTCTGCTGCAATCCTGAGGCAGCTTTTTCTGTTTGTACATAACCTGCCACATTTCATTGCTAAACAGTATCTTCTGATATTCTCTTGACATGCTTATTCACCCTCATTATACTATATCTGCCATTTCCTCTTCTAACTCCTTGATTATTGTGAATAAAAAAAAAAGCTTTTACATTTTTGTTNCTTAGAGTACACTTGTCATTGTGTCTTATCACAACAGTGTAAGACTCCAGCCCCAACAAAGATATATATTTAGTACATCCAGACCGTGACATATTCTTCAGTAAGAAGTCTCTAACATATCCACCCAGCACTTTACCTGACACAGCTCTGCGTTAACCAAGCTGGCTAGTACACATCTACCGTGCTTTACGAGTGTGTATTTAATGAACCATTCTCAGAAACACAGGCTACTATTCCCTGGTGCCAAATGCAGGTGTGCTCCAGCAAACGTGCTTGTTCCCTCTGTACATCCAACGCACTTTTGGACTTTTTCCAAGCAGCAGCAACAGAAGAAGGAGAATTAGCTCACTCGTCTCAACGCCAGCCGTGACCCCACCTGCACGGAGCAGCTGCAAGATGCAGCATTAGCTCCTGACAAGTGGATTACTCACAGCAAGACGACAATTCTATTACTCAGAGGAAGGAAGAAAATATGTCACCGAAAGGTTTAAGGACCATGGAGCAAACATATAAACATTGTTTAGGCACCTATTTATGCATATATGAGCCTAGTGGGATTCACAAAAGCACCTGCCTAAGTTAGTCACCTAATTTGTACCAGTCATAAAGGTATTCAGGGCCTAATTGTTTAAGTGTTTTTGAAACTCCCAGTAGACATCAAGAGACCTTTGTAAATCTGTTCCCCTGTGCAACCAGATTTTTATGGACACAGCCTATAAACACCAAAGTACAAATGCCTATTCATGCAGTCACACAATTTAAGGACTATTTGCATTATTAGAGGTTTATGTGGCCCTTGCCACATGTGGGTTCAAATGAGTCCAGTCACAAATTTGTTACTAATCTGCATGTAAAACTTGGCTGTGTGTTGAGTCATTGCATGCACAGTTATGGTTTAAACACAACTTTGCCAGAATAGAAATATTACTCCATCTTTCAACTACAAACAGAGGTTTTCACTAAGACAGTATGACTGCTCCCTGTGTACTTATATTTGAGTTTTGATTTAAAAAGCAGGCTTTCCTCTTCACTGGTTGCAGCTTTTTATCCCTTACGTGAACTAAATTCCTTTACAAACAACATACATCTTGTACGCAACTCACTGAAAAAAAGAATCTCTCCTTTTTCATTGCAAAGATTTGTGTGGATAGCCCGACTCCATTAATTTCAACTGGATTGACTCTGCACCATCTGTTTTCTGTGCAGATGCTTTATTGTGGGGAGAGAGGATGACAAAAAAGCACCCTTCTAAGCTCTACCGATGACATCCAGAAATAAGACTATAATTGGTGGAAAACCTTCTAAAGTCTGCTGTAATCATAACAGTCAAAGGGATTAGAGTGTGATCTAAAAGAAGAGATGCAGATTAGTTGTTTTTCTTTTCAAAAGGGTCTGAAACCTTCCTACCAGACCCCTTCCAGACCCTCATCCCTTAGAAATAAAATAAAATAAGCCCACCAGCATGAGAAGCAATTAAACTCAAATTTATACAAACCTGTGTTTCTCACTGTTTTGCAGCATAAACAGGGAATAATCCATCAGTGATTACAGTGCATGTAACAGGAAGGTGATGGACTAACATATTCCCACTACATACAGTCATTAGAAGGGCAGTACATTAATTTTAGAAAAACATAATCCTGGTTTTGAGTAATCTTGATATCTGCTCTTATACCAATGATGTTAATGATATGCCTGCACAGAAGCAAAACAGACTTCGTTCAGTGCAACCATCTACAGAAGGGAATACAAACTCCCAATTTCAAGACAGTGAATCATTTCCAAACAGGAGCTGGGAAAACAATCACCCAAAGCAGGCAAACGGTTGCACAACTGCAGTGCAAAAGATGCAATCAACTCATTACAGGTAATACGTCACTACCAAGCAACTTACACTTCCTTCTGGTTTTCATTTGTGCCACCGCGTTAAATCTGTGCCACGCTACTTCTGTTCAGCATACTTAGCACTAATAATAATAGTGCCTATTTCAGGACTAGCCTCAGTATCACTCATTTCATGATCTAAACCCCACCGCATCTTCATCTTACTACTGCCAGTAGCTTCAGTCACATTTGTAAATGTGCTCTTGGTCCCAGAAACAATTTATTTGTGCTTGAACTTTCTGTGATAAGAGCACTGCCTTTGCAGGATTAACCGACGTTACCCGTGTATTTATGAGTTGGGTAACTTGTTTTTCCCAGCTTTAATAAATAATGAAGCCCGGATGGTTTTGCAATTGGGTTCTTGCCCTCCTGGAGCCGTGATGTGAGCCGGAACAGAGCACTGATGCCAGTCAGAGGCAGAAGCTCATTCCTCCGCCAAAGTAATTCTCAGCAGAATGCAACAACCACATAATACAGACGGCTGCTATAAATACAGCGGCAGCCTGGTAAGGAGCGGTATGGGAAATGCTGGCTGTGGTTCAGCATCTCCCACCATACCGAGTGCCTCTTTGGAGGCTGCCGTCGAGCACCCTCTGTTCCTGCCTACGTCAAACTCTGCCTAAAAGGCAAGCTGGGGCCCTTAAGTGAAATGAAGCTTAACATATAGATAATACCTTAATAATCCAGACAGCAACAATTAACTAAGGACGCACCCCTCCCCTACAAGACTTTCAGATGTGCTGCATGCGGCAAAGCTGAGGATGGATTTTGCTGTTGTTAGGGAGCAAGGATTACAATCTTTATCAAATACATGTTCTGAGAGAAGCAATCCTTTTCTTCTAAGCAGGACAGTCATTGTGACTTTCATCAACAGATCGATAGAGAGGTGGGAAACATCCTCCGAGAACCTATGTGTTCACAAAGATGCTTTCCAAAGGTTTTTCAGTTTTGCGCTTACATTTTCTGTGCTTATTGTCTACACAACTTTGTGGTCAATAAGCTTACACTGGTGATGGTCTAACAACCATCCTGCTCCCCCAAGACAGTCATCTGTATGGCACTGTTGGAGCTCTTTAAACAATTTTGTTTGAATTTCAGCTGCAGAGACTGTTGATAGAAAACCGAAACTCTTTTCTGAAACTTTGTCCCTGAGGTGCAGGAAGTCCTACGTGACCCTATTACTCTCGTTCAGCATAAAGCCTCCCTCCTCTCTACAGAATTCAGCAGCAAACGATTAGCGGAACAGAATACACCTCTGCCGACACAGCCCTGCTGCCTCCTATTTCAGACTTTCAGTTTTCAGTGCATTTATCTCAACTTTCATCAGGAATGGTGAAGCCCTTTCGGCTGAACAGAGGCACACAGAGAATTAAAGCAGATTGTAGCAGAGCGAAGAATTCAATCCAAGTCTCCCGAGACTCTCGCTCACACCATACCCAGCAAATACCCACCGCAGCTAAGCAGCACGACACCTGAACACAACCCACCCGGGCATTAATGCAATCTGGACAGACTTGCTGCCTTGGGAGAAGGGAATTTTTATTTCCCCATGTTCATTTACGCAGCCATTTTATATTTAATCCTAATCTACTTGTTTTGAAAGAAGCACATTTGGGGGAATGGGACTTAAGCTCCGAATACCTGAATATGCTTGTACCATAGATATTTACATGTTGTACATGGCAGAGTAATACTACATTTACCTCAAACATTGAAAACCCAAAGTGCTTCAAATACTTGAATATGTGCCTTAAAGCAAACACTGTAAACACCTTGTAAAAGCAAAATTCCCAAGCGTTGGCAAATAAACAAGTTACAGGGAGAAAACAAAGAAAACACAAAAAGGAATCATTGCAAGATAACAGCAAATGAGTAATACACAGCTGAAATTGCACAGTAGAAACTCAGGGGCCTCTTTTAATGGGTCATGTCTTCCTAGACTGCTTACCACAGCGGACCATGTACCATTCTTAATTACACCAATATCAATCCAGAGAAACTCTATCAAAAGCCTGAGGTCACAAAACCAGATCTGAGAGCTGGCATAACTGCTCTTCCCATCTATCTCCTCTTTTCTTCTGGTTACATAGAGCATGGATATTGATAGTTCAGGCTTAAGCTTTCAAAACCTTTGGGATGGCATTACTCCAGAAGGAGTATAAAACTAAAGCAGCAGCATGAGGAGTGCAAGGGCTAAGGTGACCATTGCAGAAAACGGTCACCACCGTCAAGAAAAGAGAAAAGCCAGACCCTCGTGCCATCCCCCATCCCAGCACCCCTGCATAGCCAGCATTACCTCTGAGCTGCTTCGTCAACATCAGACTGGGCATTGCAAATTTTGCTCTGATATAGATGTGACTATTCAGAAAGACAAAGGTTATGTGTCCTGCCTTTGGCAGAGGAAGGAAAAGCACTTCCTTGTGAGGCCAACAATTTGTGCTGGGGCAGGGGAAGCTGCGGGTATGGGAGGGGGTCAGAGCAAACAAGGGGCTGAGGCACAGCTGGGGACAAAGCTGTGGACGCTGCTGAGAGCAGCTGCCCAGGCTGCAGTAACCACACGCCTGCAGGGCCTTTTCCTAAGTGTAAGATCTGCTCCAGCCCCAATGGCACCAAAACTGGCTGCAGTGAGAGAAACCTGGAGGACAGCTCCCACTTTTGGAGGGTGCAGTGGGCAGGGAGGAGATGGGTTTACAAACCTCTTTCACTTCCATCCTGGATCCTTCTGACATTTTTGCTCCAACTGTTGAGGATCTTTTGGTGTCTACAGCATGCTCATGAGCAGGCAGATACCCTCAAACTTGTGACCAGCTTAGGGAGCCCCTCACAGCTTATAAATGTGAATTATTGGCATAGAATACTAACCAAAATACAATATATATGTGTGTATATATGTCTATTTATATATGAGAACATACACACACACGCATCCTATGCCTATATAGGTTAATCATTTCTTATTTTTGCCCTAAAGCCTTAATCCAAGAGAGCAGCCAAGCAGAGGGAAAAAAATCACGTAGCCCTGTGCCGTGTATATACACATCCTGACAGTTTGCAAACCACCATTTTAAGTTAGAGAAAAATACTTGTTGCAACATGGATAGGAGCAACACTGCAGAAGCATTTTCCCAGGGCTCCAGGGTTCCTCTGTGTTATACAATATGGCAGCATTTATGTCTACCTGCCTAACTCCTGGGAGCTCCTGCAGGAGAGAGGTTTCCATTTGAAATCGCCAGTGTCCGGTTTATGCCAGACTGACCTGATCTAAAACATTTGCTTAATATGTACAGCTTTGGAGGTCCTATTGTGCATATTAAAAAGCTAGCTTTATTATTACAGTGGCAATAAAAGCAATGAAGAGACTTTACAAGCAAGAAGAAATACATAAAGACTGGGTGCATCTGGACTTTGAATAATGTATGAAATCCAAATTTTAAGGATGGCTTGTAAGATAAATGCAGTTCCCAAAAGCAACTGGAATTGTCTGATCACTCTGGCTCACTGACCTTCAAGGGTTTTAGTGCGAATACTCTGGTCCAAGATACTGCTTTTCTCCATCAAACCTCCTCTGAAAGAGTCAATATTTAGATGAATTTCAAGCTACAGTGAGAATACCACAGGCTACTCAGGCAGCCCTAAATCCTTCTACACAGTTTTCAGGGAGTGAAACATAAGCAAAAGTGAGAAGCCATATTTTGGTCATGCAGCTAAGGACCAAACCTACAATGTTCTCCTCCTCCTCCGGACTACCAGACTCCTGTTTCTGCCTCAGAGGTATTATTTCAGCTGATTTCACATGAAATGTAGAAATATTCTTGGATTGGGACATCTTACCCTCTTACCTACCTTGAAACCTGAATGCTCTTGGGGGAGGAAGATGGATCCCTGGTTTCCAGCAGGGTGCTCCAGCTTGAGGCTATTGCACAGAAAGGGGTGACGCTGCCTTTTGTCCCCTGCTTATTTTCTGGGGGCAGCAGGGGTCCCTTCTTTTACCGTTTGGCTCTGGGTAGCTCTGGCAATCCTGGAGCAGACCAAGGCAGAGATGCAGCTTGAAGCCAGGGCTCCACAAATAACTGTGGCTTCCCCTTCCTCACCAGCTATGCTGTTGTGATCACTGTGTTGCAGTTTAAAACCAAATCCTCTCCCACAGTTGATAAATGGATGCACCTCTACATGAGTAGTGACAGGCTAGAAGAAAACGTGTGCATAGCAAGAGGCAAGCAGCTAAAATTCAGTGCTTGTGGTCTTTCCTGCAGTTGCCATTACAGCTTACGTGAAGGGTATGGTCTGTGCTGTGAGCTTACCCTTTTCATAGGGTATTGGCAAACCTTTCAAATCCTGAGCCTTTCCATACTGCTGAAGCCTCTGTGTCAGCTATTTGGATCTGTGACTCTACAATTTGCTCACCACCATGCCTGGAGGGTACAGCGGCAGCATTTTTCTGGCACAGGTACTAAGGCTGCCTAACTTGCATTTGCTGATACAACTCCTATGCTGTGAATTGCATGTTTACTAGGATTAGTCATCCATTCATATTCATTTCTTGGGCTTTCATAAGTGATATTCTAAATGTTTAGATCCACATCTAAAAATGAAAAATAGTACTTGGAAAAAAATCTGTAGAACTCTTATTTGTGATGGCAAAAGAATGAAGATTATAAATTCACTTTAGAATCAAGTATTTAAGGTGGAGAAACTCCAAAACTGGTAAATGCCAAAAGGAATCTCTTCATCCTCTAACCTGTGTTGCTCACTGAATACAAAGAACTAAGTGATTGCCTCAGTAATGGACAATCAAGCCATGGTCAGACACTAAAACCAGAATAGCAATGGACTTTAAACAGTTGGTCATAAATAGAAAAATCAGAGTCCCATGGATCACCAGGGGTGTAAATGGAGTTGGTGTACTGGAGGGTTTTAACTCCTAGAATTTTTTGCTTCTAATAAGAGGGTAAAGGGAGTGTAGTACAGCAGGGTGCGTGATGGACAATACTGCTTCACTCACTTTTTCCAGATCACCTGGATGAAAACAGTCATCAGTTATCTTGCCCTCCCTGTTCCAGCCTGTTACCAGCTGGAAGTTGCACATCTCAGGCAGCACCTGATGCCTTTCTGGCAGATCCATGGGTTAATCCATGTGCTCCATGGATCCGATATCGCGTGCCTCCCAGACATCAGGAGAAGCATCTGTGGAAAGGTTTGTTTGCAATTCCAGCTCCTGAGCAAAGAACTGTGATGGGAGGTGACTGTTGAGAGATGAAGAGTAGTGGGAAGGCAGCCCATGGCCAGCACACTGCTATAGGGCTGATGGGATAAAGAAAGGAGAGACGTTAGTGGGGTGCACGGAGGACCGACTCAGTGGAGCCTAATTTCTGGCGGCTTCCTGGATGCTATATGTGCTTACATGGTGCCCTCACAGTATTTCTAATCATCCACGTGGTGCTCTGAGTGGGCACAGGACGGCCTGAGAGGCACTGAGGACTGCACCAAGGTGCTGCTCGCTGTGATGCCGACATCTGGGCTCTCGGGGAGAAAGGGGTGGAGAGGTACAGAAGTGGTGAGATTGCTTTATAAATTATTGCCTGTGTTCAGCTGACACATTTTGAGCTTCAAAAGAGGCATAAGCACTACTCATGGGTTTAAACTGTAAATCCTTAAGAAAAAAAAATCCTTGAAAAACAAAGACAGACAATGCCAAAAACAAAACTTCCCTCACTTCATTTATATTTTACAATAGTTCATCTTGTCAGTAGGATGTAATTTGTGATCCCTGCTCAGAAGATGCTCAGAACTGCCACAAAACTGCCAAAAGACACCAACTTTTGTTTTATTTTTTCCTTGCTGCTCTATACCTTTAGAAAGGGCCAACAATAAACTATATTGAATGTAAAGTATTAAAAGTAAAGTTCTCCCCAGGCTGAAATCTGGTACATGGACTTTCAGGTCTTCATGATCATGTTATAAATCAACTGTGAATTAAAACTGTGTCAAAACATAGGATAAAATGGCTCTTCTGGTTGCTGCTGTTGTTATAGATTGTATAATATACTGTGACTGTTTCAGAATTGAATTTCCTGCATTGCTAACAAGTGTGTTTCCCATTTGAGAATGATGCCCATTAACAGAGATACTTTTATATCACAGCTCACACAAACAGCTGCCCAGTGCTGAGTTTTCTGTTGCTTGCAGTTTAATAGATTTACAGGTTTTAGGTTCATTAGATCATTGTAGCTGATTTCCTCTGTACTACACGTCTTAGAGTCACTTTACGGAATAGCTTCTTTGTAGTTGTGCAGTTGTGAATGCTCTCTAAATTTTATGTTTGTTACATTTATAAAAAAAAAAGAAATAAAAAATATAATTGTCTAGGGGTTCAAAAGAAAATGTCAGTGGAACATCACAGTTTATCTGTTGCCAAGTGTTAAATCCCTTTTACTGTGGGAACACTACAAGTGTGATAAGTTGCCATGTGTCTGCATGTACACATTTAAGAGATGTGTTTGCCACTAGCCACTGGTTGCTTATGCTTTTGCTGAAAATATCTGGGGCCAAATTTCTATTTAAAAATTTCAAAAATCCAAGTAAAAACTTGGAGGAAAACTGCGTTTTGAAATGGATATAATTTTTACTTTAATAACCAGTGCTATCTCCTCTGTACACCAAAGGTTACATTTTGCAAGATGGATGCTTAACTTCTACCTGAAAAATATGCATATGCAGATAAGTACAAATAGATTTAATTACCCAGCTGCAAATATTCTCTATTCACAAGCCAAAATGCTGAGCAAAATGCAGGTGGCCAGATTTGGCTCAGGAACTGCATATGAAAACAGCAGTCCAGCATATTGCTGTCTACCTGGGTTCTGTACTTCTCCCTTTGCTCTTTCTTGACATGCTGTGATGTGCTTCAGAAGGCAGGACATCCAGGACATCAAAATTAAACCCTAGGGAAGCAAAACAGCTTTTTGATATGTTTGCTTTCTATGAGGCTGAATGCATAACCTCAGCTCACATTGGTGAGTACTCAGCCAGTAAGTACTTCCACTGGTATCAGTAGCGAAATCATCAAAGCTGCCCATAGCATGGACATGATCAACTGATTTACAGCTGTAATTTGTTAGTATTTTGGAGAATTTTACTCAGATTTCTTGCATGTGAATAGTTGCATGTGAATAGTTACCGCTTGCATATGGATATCAAAGACCATGCACAGACATTTGCTCATGCAGACGGAGAGGGAAGTTAAGCTCCCATCTTTGACAACTGCCCCTTTAATTTCTTCCAGATCACAGGTGCACACAGCTCATTAAAGTTAGGTAGGGAGGACTGAGATGTCTGAGCCCTGGGTTTGCAAAAAACTAATTCTCTATTACCTGATGTTTGGAGCTCAGAAATTCATCAAATGTGGCTCATTATCTTTTCATGGCATAAGAAAATGCAGTTCAATAATTGTCATGGTCCAGAGACAGTGAGGAGCAGCATCCCATATCACCACATCCTTTCTCACATTCCTGTTTGCTGCTGCACTGGTCAGAATAAAATAAAATAGGACAAGAGAAGATTTTGGTTGGAAATTAATCAGACCGTTTCTCTTTTTGTCATCATAAAATGTCCATTTGCCAAAATGAACCAGGTTTCATATAAATGCATAGGGGTTTTGTTCCTTTCTGCCAGATTGTGGCTCACTGCTGAGGTGCCGATGAGCTCAGTTTGGCAACATGGGAGCAGCTCCCTATCTGCAGAAAGTCCCGTCCAGGCATCCTGGCTCACTCGGTAGCCTGGAGGCCTCATCTCCAGAAGGATAGCTGTAACACAGGTCCTGCAGGAGCCTGAAATTTTGAGCCTACAAATCCCGGGTGCCTTGACTCAGGCCAGGGTTGTCAGACTTTGTGGTCTATCCCTCCCCTGCCAGCCCAGATTGCTTCCTACAGCCAGGCAGCTGGCTGCTCCCTGTCGCACTGGATCATCAAGCTAACACAGTTTGATTTATCCAAATTAATTTCTCCAGGACTTTCCTCTGATAGGAATTCTCATATGCTCATTGGTTTTGTTCTGATTTTGAACAAAACTCTTTTGAACTACCAGAATAGCCAGAGGAAGGGCTTTTCCAAACTTGCACCATGTCTGCCTTAGATTTTTAAAAGAACTTGTTAATGTCTCTTCACATTTAGCCTGGTCATTCTTTTGTTTTGTTATGTTCTCATTCTCTGCTTTTCCCCATTGCATCCTGCTTCCAATTATCATTTAAATTGAGCTCGAAACTCTGTCCCAAACACAAAGACTTTTCTTGCCCTCTACACTGCTCTCATTTCCCTCTACCCCCTTTCCTTCCCTCCACCTCCAGCTTTTCTTTTGTTTCTTTAGCTGCAAAATAGGAGCCTCAGAAATCAGTCTGCAGCTGAAATTCAGTTCTTTTGGATGTGTCTCCTCTTCTGATCTGGGGACTCTTGGATCCCCTACTTCCCTCTTGCTTCTAGTGTCAAATCTCCAAACTTTCTTTTAAGCATTTATTTCTTACGGTGGGAAAGAAAAGAAAGTCAGGCAAAGGAACATGCTCTCGAATAGGTCATTCTGTTAGCAGAAACCGATGGCAAGAATAAAAATAAATCACATAGCTCTGACAGTTACTCATTTTAAAAGGACTGATGGGAGACAAGCATAAAAAAACAAAAGCCCAAAAGCAGATTTGAACATGGGGGCGAGCATCATAGATCTAAAAACCTAATAAAGCCTTAGCCAAAACAATTTTAGAGGGAGAGTTCCAGCAGAAGGGAGCATATGCTTGACTCAGCCTGATTAGAAGAAATAAATAGAGGCACAGCCATCCTAAGAAAGGAAAACTTCCTGAGTCAGCATACGCAGACCAACCCAGGGGCGAGACTATGAAAGGGAAGTACAAGACTCTCAGTAACCTTGATATATGCCGTGTGCTTAATTTGGGCATTATTGTTTCGAAAAAAGAAACCACAAAAATAGACAGAACCCAGGGAAAGGCCAAAAAAAGGAAGAAGATGAAAATAGGTGGAGTGTCAGTAAAAGGAGGCATTCAAGGTGTATACATTTTTGTTATAGGAAAAGAAAAACAAGAGGAGGTTATCTTATCCAATAAAAGAAGCTACAGTGTAGGCCAGTCAGATGATCCTATTCACCATTTCCCATAACAAGATGATACTGAAAATAATGAAAAATAATAGGATGTTTTGTATAATGTGTAATTAATCTATGCAACATATCCTAACCAGATTTAAGAGGAAATGCACGTTGGTACGAACCAGCACCATTACCGGTAGTTACCTGCACACGTCGATTTCAGTCTTACAGAATGAGCACTCTTGTAAGTTTTCAGGCTTTTTTTTTTCTTGTTTGCAAACAAGACCTGCATGACCATTAAGATGTTAATGAATTGCAAAGTAAAACAATGAATTAGTCCAGAGGGAAGGTTACTAAAATACAACACCTTCCAGTGCATGCTCGATACACTATCAAAACCAGAGCTTAAAATAGGCACATCTCCAAGAACTGAAACGACGTTCATTGAGGCTGGAAGAAAGATTTCCATTGACTTAATGGATATTGGATCAGGCCTTCAGGAGGAAACATAATGATCACATTTAATGCCAAGCACCAACCATCAAGCAAGTACCAAGTGCAGGAGAGCACTCCGTTCAGGTAAGCCTGCCAAGTTCAATGTGCCTCAGTGCGCCCACTTCCCTGCGATCCCGAAGTGCTTACCAGAGCTGTACTTTTCCACTGCATTTGAGTGCATCAGAAGCCGTCAAGCCCTAGGACAAGCTGGTATTATTTCACTGTAAAAAGAAATAAAAGACGAATGAGTGGTTTTGCAGGGGGCTTTTTTTGTGCACGTGAACAATGGCTTGAGGACATCCAG